>BPLR01002506.1:0-97153 GCA_021605095.1 Caerostris extrusa
TTATGTAGTTTAAATTTTTGTTAAAAATACATACATTTTCCAGAAGTTTTAAAAATTCTGACCCAAAAAATTGAATTTTGAAATTAAAAGTAAATAGTTAAACAATTAAATGGACTTAATAGAATCTGCATCAACAATATGCTTCATGAAAGGGTGTTAAAATTTTATATAAATAATAACCTTGCGACAAAAGGGTGACAAATTACCCATTATGGCGCTTTTTCACAATGAGAGAGAATCTTTAATGTTTAAAACAGCAAATTATAATAAAGTAAATTACATCTCAGTTTTTAAAAATACAGAAATAACTGTTTCATATGATAAAAATATATTATACCAAAATTATATTTTTTTAATTGATGTATAAATATACAAAAAATTCTATCCACATGAAAATGAAGAAAGTAAATAATGCATTTTTAAAACATTTTTATAAAATACAAAAAACATGATTATAAATTTAAAAACTAAACACTTATGCTACCTTATTTATTCAATTAGTTAAATATATGTTAGGCTGAAAAAAAATATTGATGAATATATATGCAAACCTACTTAAGGGTACAAATATTGTTCTATTCAATGGCATAATACTGGTTATATTTAAAATTTATTTTGTAGAAAGCATATGAATACAAATAAAGCACTCATTTCATTGAAACAATCTATGAACAAACCCTCTTAAATATATACATATATATAAACAAGTAATAACACTAACTTTCAATTATTGTTTTCTTTATTTTTACTTTTCAAAAAAGATCCTTTCCACACTGATTAACTCCTACTTAAAAATAATTGAATGAAAAACATAGTGCACACAATGACTGGGGATTTTTACACTACGTTTAGAATGAAATTTATTACATTATCAAATGTTTCATTTATTATTAATAGTTCAATACGAATATTGTACTTTTTATACACAGAGAAAAATCAATATTACACAGGGATATGGAACATATCCAAGGAATAAAAAATAAATAGATTGAGTGATGAATTAGCAGATTGTGACTTGAATATTAAAAACAAAGTGTTCATATGGTAGACAAAATGGAGAATCCAGGTGAATTTTAAAATCCATTTACATGATTTCTTAATAATGATAATGATTTTCTTCAGAAATCAATTTAGTTTGATAGTAAAAATATTTTATTAATTCAGTATGGACAATTTCGATTATATGCGTATGAATAATTACACATAATAATTAGCAATAAAATTTGTATATTTAATTTGTTCAAGTACCTCTTAAAATTTGATATGGTTCAAAATATCAATTTTCTTACATACAATTTTTAAGGTGATCAATACACCAACATATATGGCTATTTCATTTTATAAGAAAACAGAAAAACTTGCTGCACAGAGATTTCAACTAAAAACAGTAATTGTTTGCTCATAATAAAATCTATCATATTTTGTACAATTATGATCGTCATTTTAACTTCATATAGTAAGTGTAGTTTTCAATATTATTCATATATTTAAACTACAATATCAATATTCATATATATAAACTAATATTAAAAAATAGTACTAAAATTTATAGTTAGATTAAAATAAATAACAAATCACTTTGTTCAAACACAAATTATTTATAACTCATTTTCTTTTAATAATAATATCCTTTACTATTGGGCTGTTCCACACAAAATGAACTTTTAATAATAACTGATGTTTAATAATATATATATATATACACAGTATTACATTAAATAAACATGTTATATGTCATTTTATTTCATATTCTTTGCACTGTCTAATTGCATTTTTCTTCACTAGATTTTTAGAATTTTTTACAAAAATCTTATAAATTAGTAACATTGGATCTTGCAAAATATGAATTATTTTTTTTGTATAAGGTATAAATTTGGACATCTTACTAACCAGTGACACTAAACATTAATTCTGCATTTGGGAATGATACAGTTTACAGTGAGACAACGGCTTTAGAAACCAGATCAGGAGATATGAACCTAGAAAATGAAGACTGTGCAAGACATGAAAGAATCTTCTGTAAAGATATCTTACAGACAAAAGTTAATGTAACCTTGCCATATTGGTTGGAGAACTTGCTGTTAATATAGCATGAAGAGTAGATATAGCAATAGTTTTGCAATGACTTGAAAAGAGGAAAAACTTGACAAATGGATTCTACATAAACTGACATATAGGAAAAAATTGTAATACTTGCACATCATTCAGCAAGAAATTGTTTCTTTTTGGTTTACATCATTACTTGTGATGAAAACTGTATTCTAATTGTAAACAATCAACATTGTGGCTAAATGCTGATAAAATGTTTAAAAACATGCACCCAAACCAAGTTTATATCAAAGAAGGCAATGGTAATGGTTTTTGTTAGATCAAGGGTTTTATTGCAGCTTCATGAAAATAAGCCGACATTTAATACATAGTATTGTCAACAGCTGATATTGTTATCATCAAAAACA
Organism: Caerostris extrusa; assembly: GCA_021605095.1. NCBI lineage: Eukaryota > Metazoa > Arthropoda > Arachnida > Araneae > Araneidae > Caerostris > Caerostris extrusa. The sequence goes on from BPLR01002506.1 coordinate 2,457, forward strand.
ACATTTGTGAATTGAAAAGGCATTATTATTCTTTTCCATTGATAATGTAATACTACCTTTTCACTAAGTCACCTTCCAAAAACCAAACAAGTTGAAGTGAACACCACATTCACCAGACTTGTTTTCCTATTAGCCATTAATCCTTCAAACATTTGGAATTGTTTTTAGGTAAAAGCTTTGTCAAAACAGTCTTTACTGAATTTATTGATTATAAATCAGGGGTGTTCTTTGAAGTTAACATAAAAATGCTTTGTAATCCATGGCAAAAGTGAATTTATGTAGATGGAACATATGTTGATTATATATGTTCAAACAATTTGCATTTTTAACCGTTTAAAATTTGCCTACTGAAATGTTCATTTTATGTGAGATAACCTAATAAAAAGACTGTTTATATTGTACCATCTACGATGATATTATAAGTGGTGCACCATTAATTTAAAATCCATAACAAAATTTGTTAATGGGAATTATGATAATCTTGTCGAATGTTAGGCATATATCAATGTATGTTTTAGAAACAGATATAGTTTAATTTTACATTCATATAAATTATTATATTTTACATTCATATAATCCAAATCAATTCAACATAATCACACCATAAAATAAGTAATAATAAGATAAAATTTAGACTGAAGATTTATTTGAGTGTTGATATTGTATATCTCCAGCAAGTAATATGTTTTTGGCAAAGGGCCTGGTTGAGGAGATAACACAGTAATAGTTTGATTATCCATGTCGATCTCAGTGACACATATAAAACCTAGGACACTTGTCAACATTATATTTTCATCAGCACCACTATCCGCATAACTGATTGCAAGAAGATGATAGAGAAGGTCTTTTGTAATAGATATTGGCATAAGAGAAATGTAGTTTTGAGCATCTTTTATCATATTCATTTTGACTTTAGACTTGTAGGATGACACACGAAACATTTCAATATCTGAAAATTTTATATTGAAGGTGTGAGGCTTTATAGAATTATCTGATCCATAAAAGTATTCATGTATTAATGTAGAACGTCGTTCAGTTCTTGTAGATCTACTGCGTTCTACTGCACCACTTAGTTTAGGAATAAATCTAATATCCTTGTTTGGAAGGTCTTTTTTAAGATTTTTATGTAAGTTTTTATCCTCCACAACAATCAATACATTAATGTCAAATGATTTTGCTGCTAACACAATAGATCGATATCCATCTCCAGTCACCCAACCACATGTATCTACAATCACACCAGAAGTTAAAGCATTTTTTGAGAATTTAAGACGATTGTGTAATGTTTCACCTACTTTGTTTATGAGAAGAAAATACAATAACATATTTAATCCAGGACTTTTATACCCAAAAAAATAGACAGAGGACTTAGAATCATTGTAACCGTTAACAATATCAGCTGGACTATCAACAGGAAGAATACTGATTGTACCAGGTATGGAAATTGAGCTTTGGCCAAACATCTAGATCAATATAAACAGGTATCCTTCCTGAACGAACTGCATAATTTAAAAGTGTGCGACATAATGTACTTTTACCAACATCAGTAGGTCCTGCAATTAGAACAGTTGGTCCTCTTACACCACTCTTTTCTGCTAGTTTACGTTTCTTCTCAAGAGATAAATGAAGATCAATAATAGTATGATTATAGTTTACAGTGTACGTCCACTGTATTTTTCCTTTTAATTTTAAAGTGCATCCGTTAAGAGTACTCACGGCAAATGCAGATGAAAAAGGATAAATTTTATTTTTTATCATTTCAACACCAAATATCTCTGCGGTTCCACTAAGAAGTTCTACATGAACTACATCCGATGGGTTTCTTATCTGAATTTTTCCTTCTTTATTAGCTTGAAGATTAATTATTTGTACATTATCCATCTTTCATTAATAAATATAAAATTCATTTCTGAATTTTTTATCGTTAAATTTGAAATTGCGCAATATTTTGTTCAAAGAGTATAATTGAAAAAAATTTAGTTTCATATTTTATCATTATTATCATAATAATAATAATTTTTCGGTTTTGTTCCGATTATTGATAAATCACTACTGAGAACCAGCTGGTTTTAGAATTTCCATCCAAACAACACATAAATATTGCCATTTTATCTTTATAAATTCTTCCTTATTTTTAAGGTAGACTTTTTTTTCCCCTTTGTTTATTCATAATTCTAAAATGAATTTATTCTAAACATATACATTTATTTAACACGTTTTTAAGAAAATATAAACAATAATTCTTATATTGAAATTTCTTCAAGAATAAAATTTAGCCTCAAATATTCATGTTCAAAAGAGTTGTTTATTACATATAAATATTTTTGAGTGGCAGAACTACGTCACATGTCATCAACAAATAGAAGATAACATGTGAACAAGTTATCGCTCATCAGGAAAATCGTAACTAATTTAGTATTCGAGTTTATCGTTGACTTTTTCACTACAGCTTAAAAATGTCTGAAAAACAACGAACAAGTCCAATTAAAAATTTTTTAGCTGGAGGTGTCGGCGGTATTTGTTGTGTTGCTGCTGGCCATCCTCTTGATACAATTAAAGTAAAGTATCGAACTATTATTTTAAAAATTGTTTATGTGCTAATTTTATAACTTCCATTTATTTTTACTATATTCGAGTTAATTTGATCTAAATACTAATTTAATTTTCTGTATTCTATTTATTCATATATAATAATCAAAATCATAAAAAAATTAAGAGCAGTTTTATTTAAATTATTATATATTTTTTTCTTTTATAAAAAAAAATTAGTTTCTTTTGCTATTAAATTAAAAGAAGGTTAACATGTTTTATTCTCATATAATTTTTTTTCTTTTACTGAATAATAATAAATAATAAAATTATGTATTTAAGAGAGAAGAAAAAAATATATTAAAATAAATTTTCCATTCTAGTTGACCATAATGACTTTTTTGGGAGGGGGTGATAGTGGCTTGTAATAAAATTTATATTTTATATTACAAAATAATAAAATTTATTTAATCATTGTTAGGATGTGCAGATCTAAATCTAGCTTTCTTTTAAATCATTCTTAGTATATGTATTAGTGAGCTAAATAACTTAATGGTTTTAATTTTCAAAATAAAAATTTATTTTGTTATGTGAGAAATCTGAAAAATGTTTTGTTTTGATGAAACTTCCTGTAGTTTAAGAACAATTTAATATATGAAATTTTTTAAATATTCATTAATTTTATAGTACGAATGATTTAATGTTAAAATGTTTAATTCATATGTCTTTTCCTCATCTCTGAAATGCATTAAATAACTTTTGCACTCTTTTTACAGGTCCGCTTACAAACAATGCCGAAACCGGCACCTGGTGCTCTTCCATTATATGCAGGTACTTTTGACTGTGCTAAAAAAACAGTAATAAAAAGAGGTATTTATAGAATATATTACATTTTATAATAAAATTAAAAGTGCTATTAAAGAGTAAAAATTTTAAATAATGTACAATAAGAATACATAAGACAGCATATGCATAAAACTTCTTCATATTTTAATATTTCATTATTTTTTTTTATTAGCAGAATGCCAGTTGTACTTATGCATTATATTGCGAAATGTTTGGTAACCTATTTATCCTGCCAACTATGCTGTTTTATATTATGTTAGGGTTTTCATTCCTATCTCTAATTAGAATTTTTGTCAATATTTGTTTTATGTCAAACACTTTTCTTCCCATTAGTCTAAAAAGTACATCATTTCTGTCCAAACCTGGAAAAATAATTATTAATCAAAAATAATACAATATTCTTTCCAGATCCATTTATGTATCTTATATATAAGTATTAATTTAAAAGTTTGAGCATTTTAATAGATTTTTTTAAAATGTAATTTAACATAATCGGATTTCTCCTTTTCATCCTTTCAGTGGATAGTTTTGATTAAAAAAATTTTTGTTGATATTAATTATATCACAATATTTATATTTAATTCTAAATTATATTTCCACAGAAGGAGATCATGTATGCTTATATTGCTCATATCATTTCTTCTTAAAATCAATAGCAGATAATTAAATGTCATATAACAGTTACTTCATTTCATATATAAAATTTACTAGAAAAATTGCTGAGCCTCATTACTGTTTGATAATTATACTCTTCATTAGCAGCAAGAGAATACATTGTTTCTCTGTTGCATACTGACCTGCATTTGAAATTATCAATTATTTAAATTCGTATCATTTTAAAAACTGAGAGAAAAGACGTCGATTTAATCATCTGCAGTAGAACCTCTTTGTCAAAAACCTCCATTACTCGAAAAATTTTTGTTCCTTCCCTTCAAACCCCAAAACCTCCATTACTCGAAATTTCAACCCTCTATAAGTCGAAATAATTAGTCAATCCCCACAAGCCATTTTGGTATACATTTTCCCTCTGAAAGTTGGAAAAAAAAATTGAACTCTGTATCTTGAACATTAGCAATGCTTGATTTTACAATCTTTTTTACAACCTTTACAACTCGATCATTTGAAACTAATTACCTCTATACCTCGAAGAAAATAAGTTACCGACTTTAAGGATTTGCCGACAATGCATGTCGTTGTTGGCAATGTATGAGTATATAGTAAATAGAATAACCAATTCTATGAAATAGCAACTCAGAAGAAAAAAAGAATTTTCTGTTCTTTATAGCTTAGATAATGCTATAGTTAGAGAATGATTGAATTGTCTAAATAAAAATAATAAATAAATAAATAATAATAACTAACTTTTTTAATACATAATATTTTTAATTTTAAGGTTGTTACGGATTTATTTTGATTTTTTTTGTAGTGCATAATATAACTTTTAAATTGCAAATAAACATGTTTATTACCTCTGTAACTTGCATTTTTATTTATTTTACCTCTCTAACTCAAAATAAGTTGAAAGAATCTAAACCTCTACAAGTCGAATATTTCCTTACAAAATACGCGTAAGTCGAAATCCACCATAAGTAGAAAACTCTATAACTCGAATTATTTAGCGTCTCCTTGAAGTAGTTCTTACAGAAGTTCTATTGTATTTATATTATTGAAAAATTTTTAATTTTATAAATTAATTCATCTCTTTTTTTTTTTTTTATTAAAATATGCACATATTTACTGACTTTAATTAACTTCTTAATTCTTGAGTTATCATTACAATTGTTTAAACAGTTGCTAACAATACTTTTTTTCATACTATTTTATTGATTTTTTTTTTATCTTTTGTTGTCAAATTGAATAATTTTAATTTTATATTTAAATTTAAAAATTTCCTTCTCTTCTTTTTTATGTTGAAGTTTTTATCAATTTTATTTTTTTGAAACAAAAATTGCACAAAGCATTCCCTCAAAATTTTTTATTTTTATTTTAATAAGCATAATTGTTTTATTTTCAGTTACTGTTAAATGTTTTTAAAAATATCTTGGCATGGTACTTATTTTAATTATCAAGTTGCAATGAACAATCCAGAAAAATGTACATAATATTTTTTATAGAAAACATTACTGGTCTGGATTGCATGTAAAATATACTTGGTGAATTATCTGAAACTTATCAGTAGTACTCTTTCAACAGCTACCAAATGGTATTCTCAGTTTGTGTAACAATGATTGTATTACCAGAACATTTAGGTGTAATTGTTTATTTAACAACTAAGTAAAAGAGATAAATCATTTGTTGTTAAGACTATTCAATTCATATAGAAGAATAAAATATTCTTACAAACTATCCAATTTTAAATAAAATATTTTGCCTATATAGTGCTGAAAATTAATTGTTCTCATGTTGAATTAAATTAACAATTGTTGTATCAATTATTTTGATATAGATTTAACTCTTTGGTTGTTATGTCAATTGTTTTGATACAGAATTAACTTATTGATTGCTGTGTCAATTGTTTTGTTATAGAATTAACTAATTAACTGGTTTAATATAGAATTAACTTATTAATTACTTTGGTGTAGTATTAACTTCTATATCAGTTGTTTTGATACAGTATTCATAAAAAATAAAAAATATATATGTGAATATGTAAAATTGTTTAGAAATTGTCTAATTATTTGTGAATAAATGGTTAAATAAAATTTCAAGCATTCACCGATAAGATATATGTGTCTGAAAATCTTTAATCAGATATAACTAAGAATACTTAGAATAAAGGAAGTGTTTGTGAATACCTGAATTTTTCATTAAAATTATTTCTTATACAACTTGATGGTATGAAAATTAATTTTTAAATCGATAGTAATTCTTTTTTGATACAAAATGTTCAGAAATGTATTTTGTTAGTTAACAAAAAAATGATTTTGAAAAGTTAAAAAATAATAATAATAGTTCCAGAATGTAGGCTGAAAAGACCTTGGTTAAATTCTAATAGAAAAGTAATTCTCATCTTATAATGTAAATATTGGAAAGTTTAGTTCCATCTATAAATAGCTTTATGAATCATGATTTTCGACACTTGAGGCAATGAAATAAAAACTCAAAACTATTTAGTTTGCAAATCTGATGTGTTTTAGCTTTGTTAAATATCTTACCACAAATAATTTTTCTCATTAATAATAAACAGCAACAGTTTCACTGACTTTTCTTTATTAAATAAAATTTAACTTTGATTTTTCTATAATGTATATTTTGTCATTTAAGTAGTAAAAGTAGCACATACATTATTGATCATGCTTTTTTTTTGTTTTGTTAATGTTAATATAGCTGATGTTATTCTGTAATTTTATTTTATGAAAAAAAAAAAAAAATCTCATGGTGAGAAGTTCATAGTCTTAACTTTACTGAAATCCATATAATAATAAAAAAAAGCTTAAAAATCCAAGTGATCAGGAAGTTATGATTTATATAATGCATTCAGTTTCTATAAGAATGTAAAATTCCCACTCTCTCTCTTTTTTTAAATTTTTCTACATTCCTATTTTTATAAGTAATTTATTATCTCTCAAATTGTATGGTGCAACATAAAATAATATAGCATTAACTTATATATAATGTTTAGTTTTCAGAGTAACTTTACAGCATTAAACAAATTTAGACAGTTCTATCTGAAGTCTAGTCTGAGGACATATTGATATTAACATCATACTCAGTCTGATTTTCTGTTGCCATATTTCATTATTGCTATTCTGATTTATGGCCATAAACATTATTTAGTGCTACTTTGTCAGCTAATGTAGATAATTCTGATCAAATGTTGTCTTTCATTGTTATTAAGTATATGTTAATGAACTTGTTCTGTCCATAATGGAAAATAATACTTGTAATAAGGTGATTTGAATATTGATGTTTAAACAATATTAGAAACTGAATATCCCTTAAACCTGTTTTTCAAACTGTTAAGTTGTACTCCCTGACCATAATCGCATCGAAAGACATTTCATAAGAGTGCGATAAAATGCTATTTATTTACCTTTTATGTGATGCTAGAATATTTTTATATTGCTGTCCTACTTGGCATTTCATTAGATATTTATATCAATAATATTTTATTTTGATTTTTTTATGTATTTTTATTGTTAAAAAATTGCATTTATGTTGCCTATAATTATAAGGTTTTTATTTTTATTAGTTAAATGATATATTATGAAGTGCAATATTTTTTTTTAAATTTATTAATGAAATATAATTTTTTAAGGTTTTAATTTATATTTTTGAAGTATCCTGTCCCAAAGACTTATTCACATACAGTCTTTTAAATATTGTAGCTTAAAAGCATTATTATTTTAAATGTTTCAAGGGCTTCATATTAAATTTTGATAGGGATTCTTAGGCCTCTACAAAGGTATGGCTGCTCCTATTACTGGAGTGACACCCATGTTTGCTGTATGTTTCTTTGGTTTTGGAGTTGGAAAAAGACTTCAACAAAAACATCCAGAAGAACAATTAACGTAAGTTTTATATATTTGTTAAATAATCAATTTTATCAGTATATGAACCTCAAATCTTCAGTCAGAAAATATCCTTTTTGAAGCGAATTTATCCTAGTAACTGTGACATTTTTTTTTTTTTTTTGTTATTATAATGTTGTTGTTTATCATGTGGATTTAATTGTTTTTTATCCACAAAATTTCCCATTTAATTGAAAAGATACCTTTCAGTTTGAAAGTACCTTCTGTTGAATGATGACAATTAGCAGCATTACATTCTTTAATAATATTTATTACTGAGGGAAAAGATACACATAGAAAAACATTTGCCAACTGAAGTGCATCTTCTTACAAAGAACAAAAATAATTGTTTAAATGCAGTCTAAACATGCCACTGGCCTTGAAAAACATTTCAACAAACGTGAACAATTAATAGCTTGCTGCTATACTACACATAAATATTCATAAATGAAATCAAAAGTCTTGAGTGAATTTTCATAAAAAATGTTTTATATATTAAATGCAACACTAAAAATCATAAGCATACATTAATAGAAGTTTAAATTGGTAACATGCATGATTTTGTGATATTTCTCTTGTTATATAATATGCTATCTGCTGTTTTGATAGTTACAAACAATTGGCAAATATTCCTTGTGCCAATATTTCTCAAATTTTCTATCAATTTTTTTGAATAAATTGCTGTCTGATAAGATGAGATGTTTGAATCAATGCAATTTAGTTTAGGAATGCTTATTGATGACTTTCCAATAACAAAGTGGTGAGGTGTTAATGCTGATAGATCATTTGGGTCATTAGAAAAGGCTGTTAAAGGTCTAAAATTAAGACAAGTCTCTATTTGTTTAGAAATTTTCAAATTCTTCATATGTTAATTTAGTTTTACCAATAATATGTTTTAGATGATATTTTCTTGATTATATGCCAGCTTCCCAGAGAATCACCTATATGTGATGCCACTTAATATCATTATCAGATAAAAAAATTTTTGCATTTTAATTATAATTTTTTGATTTTGTAAACAATTCAATTTCAAATTCTAGAAATTTGCATTTTTTCGAACAAAGTTGGAGTTGCAATCACTGTTTATAGCACTGCTTTTTTTCTCTGCGGGATGTAAACCTCTTAAGAGCTGCATTGAAGGCATCTGCAGAAAGATCAACTAATTGTAGGTGGATGTCTCTAGCAGTGAAACAAACAAAAAAGAGCTATATATGCCTTAACCCTTCGGGTACAAGTTTAGTTGAAAGAATTCTTGCTTTTGGAATGGATTTAATTTACTAATGGGCGTAATAGTATATAATGGCAGTAGATTTTGTTTAATTCATTTATTTCAGCTATATGATATAGTAAAAATAAACTTAAACTTTTAAACAAACTTCTTCTACTATAATATCCCAAAAGATATATATCTTCATTCATTAAATAATATCTTCATTCAGGACTTCTTTCAAAACATCTGAATCTTTAGGATTATAACTTAGTCTATGCAGACATAGAATTGATTCCAGGTATTGCACAAAATCGTTTTACATCAATGAGATTTTCTTTTTTCCTCCCAAATCCATTCCAGGGCAATTCTTGTCTAAAACATTCACTATAACTGCTTGACAAGCATCTGGGGATCTTTGAAATATTCGTAATATTTCACTATCATCATTTTCTAGTTCGCTATTGTCTGCGAAATTTTCATCCTATAATTCACTATAGTCATTATCATCATATTTCTCAAAGTCTCTTCTTTCATTAAAACTTTCATAAAATATAATGCTTACTTATAACATTTTGAGGGCAGTCTATCACAAACAAGGTTAACTGAAGCATTTTTTCTTTTCTACTTCCTCTTACAACTTGCCTTGAACAGATGTATATGTTTAATTTTGCCCTAGTTTGAATGACAAATTAGACTCGTCATCCGTAACTTGGGCAAAACAAGTGAATGACGAAACTCAGTCGTCAAATGTACCTAAGGGGTTAAATGATTTAGAATCTCGATTCTTGGATACTTTAATTTGGAATGGGCCAGCATATACTCAATATTACAAAAATATAGTAGTAGGGAAATGCGCGTTGATGACAAATTGCTCATCATTGGTTAGTGATAGAAGCTCTAATTCGACAACATTTTACGCATTTTCTGATTAAATGTCTACATCTCCAGTACCTATAATCCAATATTGTTCTTGAATAGAAAATTGTACAAATTATGAACCAGTATGCGAGAGAATTTCATGATAATGTCTAAAAATGAGATCAGCCAAAATTTGCCCCCCTTAAGGGTTTGTGGCCGTATGCGATATTTGTATTTTGCAAGCGATCACCCACCCTTAGAATTTCTGAATTATCTAAAAATGGACTTCGAGACATTTTGCTTCTGTAGGATAATGGTTGATTTCTTTTCAATGCATTGATCTCATTATTAAAGTCAATAAATTGTATTGATTTGATTAACACATTTATAGTATTAGTAAGCTCACTAGTATTTTAAAAAAATATAACTTAACCTTTGAATTTCTGCAATTATTAACAAACCTTAAACAATATTCTGTTACATGTTTCAGTTTGGAAAGAGATGAATATTTGTGAAATAAATTATTCGCATTTAACAAATGATTGGCTGTAGTAATTGATTGTAATGTACAACACCTTTCTTCGAGCACAAGATCATTCAATGCTGGTACAGTAGATTCTGACTGAAAAGAAAATGTTTTACGTAAAACATTTAACCACTCAACCACAATGAGTGTAGTAGTGCTGACGATGTCACCATTGATCATGAGATCGGCAGGATTTTCATTATTAACATGATGCTACTAGATAAGAGTAGACAAAGCCTGGATTTTCGCCACTCAGTTGATTACGAAGGTCTCCCGTCGGCTAGCATGAAATCCTATCCAAGCAAATACAATAGTGTAATCCATATAAAGTTGGAATTATGGTATAGAGATGACCAATGTTTTACAAGTAATGCCCATCAATTTAGTTAATAGAAGTACTCTATACGTTCCTAGTCGAGGAAGTGAAATGGTTTTAAATGGTGCAACTTAGTCTTGGCTATTACTAATCGAACGTTTATTTTACAAAGAAAGACAGTAAATTACATCTGCATACTTCTTTTATGAGGTATTACTAAAACCATGTAGTTGAAACCGATTGTCTGGATCAAGCAACAAGTATCTTAGAATTTTGAAGTCTTTAACAAATAGTATGTCTTTGACAGTATCTTCCATTCATTTGCAATGTCTGGAGGAACCGTTTCATCCCCAATACAACTGATATTTTCATAATTTCTGCACACTATATTATGATGTGTGACAGCAAAAAAAGTGTTGGTCTTTGCAATTGTTTTAAGAAGTGTTTGTTTGGCTAAGGTGTCTTAAAGAGACAATTAATTGACTTCGAAAAAGAAGGCATCTGAAACTGGATGCCCCTTAGATATCCAAGGGGTTTTTTCCGTAATATAGTTGTTTATGTTTGAAGACATTTCGAAGACAAAGAAGCATTTAATAGATGCAAATGTGCATCAGTCAAGTTCATTGCAACTAGAAGCTCATTTTTTTTTCAATTCAAGTCCAGTACTTGACAACATTTAAATCAACCGCGCTTATAGATTTAGAGCTTCAGAAATTGAATCGATTCCGGACATCAAGTCATCTACATAAAAGTCTTTGAGGGCTGCTTTTGAAGCCTAAGAAAAGTGCTTCTTGTATACCCAATTTCTGCAAGCATTTGACTGCTAAGTATGGTTCTGATGCGGTGCCGAAACTAGAATTAGCTGGAACATTATCATTTTCACGAACTACTTCCATGTGACCAAATTTCAGTTAGTCCTCTTTGAATTTGTGGTATTCAGTGGAGAGGATTGAATGTTAATAAACCGATGTTCTAGGTTAATAATAACCGATAATGTAGGTTATGCATCTAGAACCAAGTTCATCACTAGGTTTATGAAATGAAAATTTAACAGCAAATCTACTTGTTGAGTCACCAGAAAAGGTCTGCTTGAAATTTCTTTTAATTTCCAAAATTTGTTTAGTTCAAACTCGACCGTATTTCAACTAACTTAAATATGATTGCTTAAAAAGAATTTTTTTGTCTTTCCGGATATTTTCCAACCGACAATTGATTTTAAAGCAGATAATAAAGGTCCTAGAATATTTAAATGTCCACTAAGCATAATTTTTACAAACACGTCTGCACCTAAAAGAATGTTTATTGGGCCATGCTGGTGACAGTTGATATTTGCTAGCTGCAATTGTTTAATGTTATCGAAATAGATGATGCATCGACTGAAAATGGAGGAAGATCACAGGTGATTTTCGGTGTGATTAATGCATCAACAGTAATACTTGCGTTTTTATAAAATATTGATATTATTCGTAACTGAACCCAATCTGCAATCCTACTTACTTTTCACGAACTCAAACCGTCAACTCTTATGTTTACACTACTACGGTTTAATTGCAATAAATAAACACAACTCTCCCTAATCAATGAGCAGACTAAACTTTTGTGAAGGGCCATTAATGTCTTTGACGTTAATAATTGCTGTAGGCAATGAAACCGCTTGTGTGCAGGTACAGTTGCGTTATTGCTATTTATAAAGGAAAGTTCTCTTTCTGTGTTTTTGTCAGATTTTTCATCATTTGAATTTTTCGAACGGAGAATTGTATTATGGAGCTTTGAACAGATTTTGTACATGCTTGCAGGGCATTTATGAATGTTATATGTTTTGAATTTTAAGCAATTAGCATCTAACTTTAGCCTTTTACTGTATACGATTTTTCTTTGATTGTGAGTTCTAAAAGCTGTAGTACTTAAATAATCCATAATGAGAATTACTTTTGTAATGTACACAATCATTCACTTCTATCTGTGATGAGTAAACATATTTATTGCTTAATTTTTTTATATCTATTTCCTTTAACATCAAAAAAAAAAAAAAAAAACATCTGTTTTATCCTTTTGGCATTTTGCCAAAGATACAATGGTGTAGATGCGATTTAATATGAATGTTTTGAACTCAGGGACGAAAGAAATTTGTTTGTTCCTAAGCGTTTCATAATCAAGTTTTCTGTTTAACAGAAAAATAATCGTAGTATCACAGTACTGTATAGGTGTTTCTATTTTTTATTTTTAGTGTGCCAATTAATTTCCTTAAACCTAATGCTGATTCGTGTTTTAATACAAGCTGTGAAACTAACCTATTTAGCATTGCATTTGTTATTTCAGTTTTGTATCCATAACTGATAGACACTTTCTATTGGTTTTAAAATTATTGTCTTAGTCTTTAAAATGCAGTAGTATTTGTATGAAAATAACACATCAACATAAGATAAAAAAAACATTTATTATATCCATCAACTCTGTATATATTCACATAAAAACACAAGCACAATTAGAGTCAATCACAAACAATTCCATACATTATCTATGACACTCGATCTTGTTTAAAGCTGTTGGCTCGAACCCGACTGCTGGCACCACATCGGGATCGAGGTGCATTTAAAGAGGCGTGAAACATTATATATAAAACTTTAAATCAATATGCAATCAATCAATAATTATATCATCAAAAATTTCAATGAGTACATTTCACGCATTTTCATAATTCTCGTTTGTAATAAAGTAATTGCTTCGCCTTTCATAGAAAGCTTAAGATGTTATAATTTCTGACTATCGCTTCAAGAATCATTATTTCCTACACTAACAAGAAATAAATCACGTAAGTGAGATCGAATTAATATAATTAGAAGTAAGTAATGCTAATTCTATACGCCGAAGCTATTAACTATTTATATTAATATTAACTTTACTTTGATATGCATTAGAACTAATATCAACTTTCAACGTAATTTGAATGAATCTCATTTAGAATTCTGTGTTTTAGACCATCCCAGAGCAAATGCGATGCGTATTCCAATATTTTATCTCTGTTAAGTCTCATTCCCACCGAGGCGTGAAGCACTGAAGATTCACGAGGAAGGCAAGAAAATTTTTCGACCCCCTTCACAGTGAAACGTCAGAAATAGCATTACGCCTAGTGAAGCTCCGCTTCGAGTTGAAATTTGGTCAATTCGAAGCGGTGGATTTCAAACCGGTTTCAGGCGAACTTGGTGAGGCTAGCGATTGGTCAACTCTTCACGCGTAAACGCCTCACGCCTCAGTCGGAACGAGCCTTTACTGCAGCTCCGTTGAGCGAAATTTGTCGTTTTAGAACGCTTTCGTAGATCATCACATTCATCTGAAAATATATCTGTTGAATTTAAATGCTTCGACTCGACGAATCATGTTAAAGGGTTGGAAAGTAGCAGCAGTACGTTCATTAAAAATGTTTATTACTGGAGTAAAAAAAAAAAATGGGTTGTTAAAGTGTTTTGCCCTCTTACGGAGAACAAAACAAATGTTTAAATACATCTAAATACCTTCTACTCCAGAAATTTTAATTTAAGATAGTAAAGATTGAAATAATAAAAAAATATATTTAAAATTTAATTTCTTGTATAGTGGGTTTTTTTTTTTTTTTTTTTTTTTTTTTTGTTCTAATGCAGCTGGCACTTAGACATTTCTTGTATAGTAAATATGTACATTTTAAATATATAAGTTAATTATCAATATTAATTTGAAAGCAATATTAAAGAATAAAATCTGTTTTCCAAATACTATGTGCGAGAATATGATAATTCAATAAAAGAATGAAAATTTCAATTATTCAAATTATTGGAAAAATAACAATATTATATTTAATCAGTTGTTACTATAAGGTGTTCAAATATTTTTAAAAATAAACCTAAAATGTAGTTATTAATAAAAAGATAATGTTAATCTAAGTTCCTTTTACTAAGATTAAACTTTAGTTGTAAAGGAGTTTTTGCTTATAAAAGGTTAAAATTTTAAATTATTATATTTTTCTACTTTTTATTTCTATTTTACAATATAAATTAAGTATATATTTGAAATTTTGTGTCTTAGTTTTTATAAAATATTTTATTTCTCACTTGAAATAAAAAAATTATTTAAAACATCTTTTCAATTAGTATTTAATCTTGATTAAAGGAAATTTATAGATTTAACAACTATACCCTTTTATCAATTTCCACAAAAGTAATAATTTCTATTTATTATATCTTGTATATTGAAAGAGAAAAGAAAACTATGAAAAATATCATAATTTTTTTATAAGATTATAAAAGTAAATTGATGTTTCTTATATAAAGATTAATAAAATTATTCAATGCTGGAGTGTTGTGGGATCTATGGTGTTGATATTGATACAAATTTGAATTCAATGATATTGAATTCGAATTTGTAGCTCATTTCATTTTTCTTTAAAATTAATTTTTTTAAATTTTATTTTAAATTTATTAGGTATTTTTAAAAATGAATTATTTTATTTATGATGAATATCATAATTTTTATATGATTATTAAAAAAATGTCAATTTATTTTTATACAGATTAATACAACTTTTTAATGCTGGGATGTTGTCTGGTGTGTTCACAACAGCAATTATGACTCCTGGTGAAAGGATCAAATGTCTTTTACAGGTAAATTTAAATATTTTTCATTTTCCTCACTTAAAAAACATAACTTTATTCATAAGGAAATATATTGGAAAATGTTAAAAAAAAAAAAATAAATATTTCTCAACCTACACATTTCATATTGATTTGTTGCACTAACCCAGCCTTGTGTTTCATATTTTCTCATAACAGCATCTTTTCTTCTCAATAATCTGACTATTTCTCTTTGTTTTTCATTTCTCTGTTGTACAAACTACTAACCAAAATACTTTTAAGTGATTTATTTTGACCACTCTCCTAGACAGTTAAATGCTCGGCAAATGATCCCCACCTGTAATTAACTGCCTCGCATGCCAGACTCCAAATCTCTAAACTTCAATTATTTAATAATGCAGGTTTTAAATTTATCTGCTAACTCTATTTGGCTTTTGACTTTACTTGGAGAATATTGTTATGCTTATAATATATTGCTATATATGAATATTGCTTTCATTTATAACTTATCATTTCCTGAGTTTCAATAACTATGATGATGAAAAGAATATGGTGTTCAAAGGAACTATTCAAATAGGACAAAAAGTATGTAGATCTGATGCAAATGTATAAAAAATGATTAAAATTTCCAATGTCACCTGGGAGATTTTCTAATTGTTGAGTTAGATTGGCACGATCCTGGATCAGTAGGAGGCGACTGCTTGTCAGACTCTAAATATAAAGAAAAAGATTTAATAATAAACTACTTCTAGAATAGGTTTTTTTTTTCCATATAGATGATGCATCATTTTTTTACTGTTATTAATGTAATATAAGATTATACATCAGACAAAATGACTAATAAATATTTAATACACCATCCCTCATTAAGCAGAATGCTATTCACAGCATTATGTAAGATTTCTAGTGGTATAGAATACTTATGTTGCTGCCATGCATTTTTCAATGTCGCCAATGATGCTGGTTTTTCTACATACTTTTAGATTCAAGTATCTCCACTGCCAAAAATGTGTGAGATGTAAAGGTATGAGGTCAGGATTTCTAGATAGCCAAACATGAACAAAGGATTTATAAAAGTACACAATTTTCCCCAAATTTTGATCATAGCAGTCATTTATATAGTTACAGCAATATGCAAGAGTGCTTAATGTGAGAGTGCATTTGTCAAGAGTAGAAACTGCTTATAAGGTGAAAAGAAATAATTGGCCAAAAACTGTCTCAAAATTGATGTTGTCTGTTAAAGTTTCTCTTTATGCACTGCCAGATAATGTATATTTTGACACTGCCATCTGTTAGTAAAAATGAATTATTCTATTGTCAATTTTTGGTTTGAAGACACTCCTTTATTTGTGTTCTTGTAGTGCAAGTGGCATCTTTTTATCTTTATTAAATTATGAATTAATATTTTTTAACGTTAATCCTGATTTTTGGATCATCTTGTATTTTAAATATTTTGATTTATAGTTTCAGTAGCACATTTTTATTTCAAATCAAATTATGCACTTTATATAGCTATTTCATCAGCAAGCTCAATATGAATGATGAAAAGACAAGTTTTTTAAATTTAATTTTAATATATTTGCTTATGTGGAAGTTGTTTTTGTAATTTTATTTGTTGCTTTTAAAGTATTTTTTTAATGTGTAAGAATATTTTTATTGAATCAAAAGTTATTTTTATTATGTTAACTATTTTTTTTACATTTAATTATATTACAATACTCCATGATTATTATATTTTTAAATTTTTTTTTTTAACTGCAAAAAGTTTGTATAACTTTTATCTCTCATAAGTTTTTAATTTCATTTAATATAGATTTAGTTTTCACAATTATAAAAATTAAAATTTTTTGAGTGTGGGGAGGAAGGTTATTATTTGATAGAAATTTTTTTAGCATTTTTATTTTGAATTAACTGTTTTTTAAATTGCTATTATTTTGCTAACTCCATCAACTACCATTCCCTACAATGATAAATTCTGTTAAAATATATATTATAATGATTAAATTTCTAAAGTTGTAGAAATTAATAAATCTTCATTTTTAAATATATTTTCTACAATTTGATAATTGAAGTTCTTTTGGAAATAAAGTGTTGCTTTATAAGAGTTTGTTTATGTCAAGAACTGTTGATTTTTTAAAATATCTTCCTCGCTTCTTTCTTATTAATCATAAGTGGAAATATTTTAGCATTATATTATTAACTATTCTCTTTTTCAGCAGATAATTTCTGATTTATGAATGTTTATATACCAAATGATTTTTGAAAAACATCTTTTTAAAATAAACCCAATAGTGCAATCTTGAATTTTTATGAAAATCCAATAACTGATTTTGATTTATAAAAACAGGTTCAACAAGCAGCAAGTGCTGGAGTTGAAGCAAAATATGCTGGACCTGTAGATTGTGTTAAAAAATTATACAAAGAAGGAGGCGTCAGAAGTATTTATAAAGGAACAGCTGCAACTCTTTTTAAGAGGTAATGCATTATTGATTTTCCTTATGTTTATTTTAAGAACAGTTTTTATTGCTGTTAATAATAATAATAGTAATTTTTCAATCTTATAATTTTTTTTTTATATTAAGATAAATTCACTATACAAGGTATCTACCATTATCATTTCAAATAGTAATTGTCTTTACTATTAGTCATTGAAGTGCATTGGTAATTTAAAAAATGAAGATAATTATTTATGTCAGGAAAAGCTTTAGTTACATTTATAAATATATTTATATACACATTTCTAAGAAAATAAGAAAATTTAATTTCTTATATGGTTTTAGATTTTTAAGCCATTTTTAATTATATGATTTAGTAAAAATGTTTTCATGTGTGAACATGCTTTATATTAAAATTAGATGAGTTGTTGATCTTAAAATTATTTATTGAGAATTAATAGTAAAATAGTTTTAATAGTAAACAATTTAACAAAATATTAATATTTGTATTATTCTGTGATCATTATTGTGTATCACTGTAGAATAAATTCATGTTTTACAAATCAGATTGTTGGAGCTTCAAAAAATGCTCTTTTCATTTAATCTTTAAAAAATTGCTTAGCATTTTGTCCATTTTTTAATAATTATATTTTAAAAATACAAAAGGGATTGTTTGACTTGTTTCTCTTTATTTTGTTGTTAATTTGCTTCACTTAATTTAGCTAAGTAATTTAATATTTGTTTTAATTTTTCCTGAGAAAAATGATAAGGCTGAATAAAAAAATGGATTGTCAAAAAAACTTGCTATAATTTCTAATATTTTTGTTTTTAGCCTCAAAAATTGGGGTTTTCAGAAAGTGCTATGTTATTCTTACATTTATTTATTGTTTTTTATTGTTGAAAAATTTTTTGAAGAGAAAAAAATATCATAGTGCCATTTCATTTTTTGTTTGAATATTAGTAAGAATTTTACAAAAATATTTCTACATATTTTTGAGCCTTGCATTAAGTAACTATATCCTTTCTTTCATAATTTATAAACATTATGGCTATTTTTGCATGTAAACTGGTTTGTCTTTACTTTGGCAGCCTGATGGCAATTGGCTAGAGTTCTGGCCTTTGGTACCACAGGCTTCAGGTTCAAATCCCGGTGGTGACACGTTAAACTGTAAATCCCAGTCTAATTAGCCTAAAGTGTACACAAAATGACTGTAGAGCAACATACTAAACCAAATTACTGTAACTGGAGAATTATGTTCACTGAGTATCCAAATAAAGAAAACAAATATATTTTTAATGTAGTATACAAATATGCTGGAGGGATTTAAAAATAATAATTATATAATTTTAGGATTTAAATTCTTGTTTCAAAATTTAAAAAAAAAAAAAAAAAAAATTTATAAGCATAGTAATTATTTTGGAAAATTGCTAGCTTTTATTTATGTACTTATTTAACATTATGAAAATTTATAATATTCATCTACAACTCATGACTCAACTCAACATTGACTCACGCTTTCTAATATTGGTTTAGCATTAATAACTATTATTGTGTATAAATTATTATTTATAATGATTTCTATTTTCTATATAATACATTAAAATAAAATATGATAAAAAAACATTTTCTTTATTACATAGAAATTGTTACAAGTGAAATTACAAAAGTTTTGAAATTCCATTAATTTGAATTTTAAAAAAATATATAATTTTGCAGTCATTTTTAAAAGTGTAAAAGAAAAATTTCTTCTAACTAAATTAGTTTTATTAATTAAATATATATTATTTCTTATTTTAAAGAAAATTAAGTAAACTTAAATGTGTTCTTCACAGTGTGCATTATCTTATCTATTTTACTCACTGAAGGTAAAAAGTAATTGTGAAAGTAAATGTTTGTAACAATAACTAGATCAAAAGACCATAAGTATTGAATTGAGAAAGTTTGTTTTCACTTAATAGAAATTTAAAATTTAATAATATTATTTTTTTTAAATAATTCCACTAAATAGAAATTTAGAAATTATAAATATTTTTTTTATAAATTTTAAAATTGAATATTATTGAGAAGTAATAGATAATTAATAGACTAATTGAGAATTGCATGAAAAAAAGTAAGTAAATGGAATATGAAGACACTAAAAATCATATAAAAATGCACTTTCATATTAAAAATTAAAATTTTGAGACATAAGTGTATTGTCATGACAAATTTAAAAGTTACATATAACTTTTGTATATTAGATATGTTAACTATTCATTTTCTTCGCTAACTTTTTTTTAAAAATTTATATATACAATATGCATAAAAATATATAAAAAAAAGTACTTAAGGAATTTTTATTTACAAATACAAGGAATTTTTAATTCTTAACTGAAATGAAACATATATTTACAAATAGTGAATGTAGAATTTCTATTAAAGAAGTTTATCACACTTTAGTAATTTAAGTATTTGGAAAACACTTTGATTTTCAAATACTTTTGGTTCCTTGCATTTAGGAGTGTGATCTGTTTCCTCTTCTAAGATATCAGTGCACAAAGTTCCATTACAAATTTTAGTCTTATGTTCATGTTTTGCCATCACTATGCTTTCTTTCCAATATGCCATTTTACATGTACAATTCCATGGATTACCATATAAATCCAATGCTTGTAAACTGTTAAGAGGTAAATACAAGTTTTCTTGCAGTTGTGTAAACTGATTATCATTCAGATAGATTTGTTTGATTGATTTCAAATGATTGAAAGCTCTATCTGGTAGGCTTCGTAAAAGATTTTCAGATAAGTCCAATAAATGTAAGTTTTCAAGTCCATAGAATGATTCATCATAAACCCTTTCAATTTGACAATCATGCAATTCTAATTTTCTTAGAACTTTATGTGCCCCATTAAAAGCTCGATTGTTAATGATCTTTATTCTCCCTCTCAAATTGATGTGACTCAAAGATTTTAAATCATAAAACACATGTTCAAAAAGAGCATCATTATCTATGTTTGGAATATGGAGGTATAAAAGGGAATAGAGTCCACGAAAACTGAATTTCATCAAATGGACTGGTTGTTTCTTGTGCCCTAATGTGAGATGCTGTGTTCCATTCAAGAACTGAAAACAATGAGGAAATATAACTTTTATTGGATTGTGTTTTAATTCTAACCATTGCAAATGAGGTAATGGTGGAAAAGTCAAACCAGAAAGATGGTCTATTCTATTATTACTGAGGTCAAGGTATTCAAGTTTTAGTAAACCAACAAATGCATCTGCTTCTACTGAAAATAAATCATTATGGGATAAAAACAAACGTCTTAACTCTGGAGTGCCATAAAATGCAAAGCCATACAATTCCTTGATCCCACTTTGACGTAAATAAAGTTCTTTGAGGTTTTTTAATCCATCTAACATTTCCCATTTAAGATATCCAATGTCACAGTAAATAACATGTAAAACTTCTAAAGTTGAAAGTTTTGAGAATGCTTTTTCTGCACCAGTTAAATCTACTCTTTGCAAAGATAAGTATTTTAATTCTGTGAGATCATGAAAAACATCATTAGTTATGTGAATTTTTGCTGCAGATAAAGAGCCTTGCAAATCAACACTTTTGATATTTTGCAAATCCTTTAGGATAGCATTTGTAAAAATCATTACACTATCATCATTGGCTTGGAGCACTGTAATAGATTCTGTATTTCTTGGAAGATGGAACATCAAGAACAGACTTTCATTTCTGAATACACACAATACTGTCTTCACTGAACTGTTTTGAGGTTTCCATCGAGATATCGGCACTTGTGCAGCACTCACCATTTTACAGTCACATTCTGATGGGCAATTCTGTCCCCATGTTGTTTCAGTTGAAACCTTTTTAAGCAAAAACAAAGTATAAATATATTTTCATATAAAATATTTTAGAAAAGTAATAAGTAACAAATACTAAAGGTTTTTTTAATTAAAAATCTTTTTTTTTCTTTCTTACAATAACCTATTTTTTTTTAAAGAAATGAATTCTGCTTAGATTTTATATTTTTAAAATTTACAAAAAAATTTATATATATATATTATTTATGTGTTCTTTTGTATGCAAATTGAAAAATTGCTTATTTAAACTTGATCTTATTTTTTATCTGAAGACATAAAAATAAATTTCATTTGTTTATAGCAATAAAATATATAAAATGTAAAGGTTTTGATTAAGTTTGTACAAAGAAATGAAATTATTTCCATTTTTTTAAATAGTAATTATGCTTTTCATTTTTAGTAAACTATTTCATGATGAATAAATTGCATTTAAAATAATAATAATTAATCATGAAGAATTCTCTCAGTCAATTTCTTAAACATTATTAGAATGTAGATTTGAAATATATTATCTTCATTTATTATTCTTTTTTTTTTTTAATATTAATTAAAATATAAAAAAATATGAATTAAATATATTAATAAAAATCTTTTATTTGAAAATAAACTTCAGTTTCTTTCATACATAATTCTAAATAATTGTTAAAAATATTTAGTGTAAAATTTTCAATTTGAATTAAAAAATAAGTATTGCATTAATTATAACAGAATTGTAATTTATGTAAACTATAAATATCAATTTCAGTGAATTTTTTAACTTTTTAAGTTAAGGCATACAAATTTCTTCAGAATATTTTTTACGAATAATGATAAATAAAATATTATGAAACTGTTTCATACCTCCTGTGATTCTGCTATTTTAATGAGAAGAAAAATTTCTAATAATAATTTATAGTAAAACATGACTTTTGATCACTATCAATTCATTGCAGTCATATCAGGAAATGGTAATATTTCTTTATTAAAAATTCTTAGTATTATTCAATAACATTATTAACATCATTGATTCTTGCTAAATTTATAGTTTGAACTGCGTGTCTGTTAACTGAAAGCATTGAATAGCACATCTTGCTTAAGATTACAGATATAGCTCTTTCCTGTTTCCTGTGATTTGAAGTTCAAACCCTTCCTATATTTCCTTTTGATTACTTCCCTCCCTCTTGGCTAGATTATTACAGTTCTATTTCCTTCTTAGATACTATGATGTTTTTCCCAAATGAATACTGCAGGAAATGTTGCCATTATAATCATTTTGTATGGAAAGGGTGGAAATATATTTTTCATTGAAACTATATTTGGGTCATTGCTATTGAATAGTCTAGACTTTGAGATTGTATTTAATAAATTAAAAGAAAACAAAATAAAAATCACATTAGATATAAAATGAACCAGAATGTTATAATTATTTTTAATTCAGTTTCGAAGAAAAAAAACATCTTACAAATATCCTCTTCACTTAGTAAAATGGCTTATGATGAATGAATTACATTTAAAAAGTGAAATCATATTTAGTTTATCACAAAAACATTTTTCTATTTTTTATTATGAAAAATTGCATTGGATATTAAATAGATAGAAGATTACAAGGGGGGGAAAGATGACTGTTATTCTTTTTCTTTTTCGTAATTCAGTTTGATAGAATAACTAGATTTTATCTGTAATAATATTTTATTGAATTATATAATTTTGTGTGTTTAATTTGTTGGTTTTATAGAATAATAAATTATTTTATTCCCCCCCCTCCTTCCTGAATTTGAAGTATTTTTTTTTCCTTTAGATTATGGTCATATATTGAAATAATTATCTGAAAATTTTATAATATATTATAAAATAAAAAAAAATATATTTTTACTTTATAATTTCCATTAGTCCTTTTGAAGTAACTCTATGTTGTTTTACTTCTATTTCAAATTAATGTTTTACATGTATTCAAAACAAAAGAATAGTTTCAATAATATTTAATTTTTACTTGGCATTATATTTTTACATTTGGCTTTTACCATATTCTTATATGGTGAAAACCAAAAATTTCCATTATTAATTTTTAATACACATTTTATGTCTTTAATTTTAAAAAATCTTTAAAATGTGTATTAAAAACTTTAAGATCTGTTAATTATTTGTTTAATTTTTGTATAATTTTATATGCTTAAACTGAATTTCTAATATGTATTTTTTTTAATGCTTACAAACAAACATCATATCATATATATAATATCTTTGCAGCTATATTAATTATATCTAGTGATAAATTTTAAAATTATGTAATATTACTAACATATTGGTCATGATTTACCCAAAATTAATTTGCATTATAGAACATTTTCTCATAGGAAATTTTAGTTCTTAGAAAATTTATAGACAGTAATATATTTATAAACTGTTGAATATCTAGTAAAAATATGAACAATTTGCAAATTGATAATATTTGTAAATTTATTTAGCAATATTTTGAAGTATTATTCATTTCATTATTTGAGTGCAAATTTAAAAAAAAATGACTTTATTATTTTTCAGATGTACCTGCTAGTGGAATGTATTTTATGTCTTATGAATGGTTGCAAAAAGTTTTAACACCAGCTGGTCATAAGTATGCTAATTTTATTTCTAAATTATATCAATTAATAATTTTTTTAATATTGGCAGATTTTAAATAAAGTATTCATTATTTTTCAAAAATAATTTTACTGAAATGTTTTTATTTTAATTTATGTGTTGTTGAGCTATGAATTGACTTGGCGTGAGTGTTGAGCTATGGTTTATGATATCAAAATTCTTATGTTTATTAGGGAGTGTTTAGATTATTTAAAATATAAATGAATTACTTAATAAAGATTGTCAAATTCTGTTATGATTTTGATAAACTTTATAATCTTCATATAATACATCTTTGATTTGCAAATATAATATGTGTTTAGCTTCGTTTATTTTGAATGAATGATTTCCAAAGCTATGAAAATTCAATCAGCCAATCCGAAAAGTGTAAAAATATATTGCATTTGTTATTTATGGGACGTGTTTCATGAAGATTTTAGTTCATATTAATTGTTAAATTGTACACTCTTTTGTATAATATATTTGCTGTGTAATATGTTGGAATTAAAGATCTTTGTTTGAATCTTCCAAAAAGAAACTAGTCATTAAATAACAAGGATTTTTTTTTATTTTGGAACTATAATAATAGATAGATATTAAACATTTTTTTTTCATTTTACAACTGTTCCCATAATTAAAATCCAATAAGTTATTATGCTATTCTGAATCATTTCTTCTCGATTTGTTTCATGAATCATATGTCATATCAGCATATATCTCTTGACATATTTTCACAAAAGAAAGCCATTTAATTTTTTTTTTTATCTCAGTTTTCAATTTTAATAAAGATTTTTGTTTATTGTTTTATTTAAACCCATTTTCCATTTTCTACTATATGTATTTTTAGCCGAAATGATCTTAGCGTATGGAGAACTCTTGTTGCTGGAGGAACTGCTGGTATATGTAATTGGGCAGTTGCTATTCCTGCGGATGTTCTAAAGTCACGCTTACAAACAGGTATAAGAATGAAAATGACATTTATTTTTCTTCAATTAAATATTCATATTGACGAAAAAATTAAATTTTAAATTATAATGAAGAAATTTAATTGAAATGTTAATGGACATTTTGTGTATGTGTGTGTGTGCCTTTAACTACATAACATTTAAAATTAAAATTCTTTTAAGTCCAAAGAAATATATTCCTTTTTCAATTTACTTTTTATTTGAAAAGTTTATGATAATTGAGCATTGGAACTTTAGTAGTGTTTGTATTACTCTTGGAATTTCATGCAACAGTATCAAATAATGTTTTTTATATTCTGAGTTGTACATATCTTTTCCTAGAAATAAAGTGCTCTTTTTTTACATTACACTGCACACAATTTTATGTTAATGATAGAAGAAACGAGTTTGTGTTATGTAATGTGTAATATAATGCTGTCATGATTTTGAAAAAGAATTGTAGAAATGTAGAGAGACTGATTATAGTTAATTGATAAATTCCAGAAGCATGTCAGTCATCAAAATCTTTTGAAAGCATGCAGAAAATCCTCAAATTTTAAGTTAAAAACGGCTTTGGTGATTCATCAGGCAGTAAATTGCTTAAACAATCAAACTAAACTATTAACACAACAAATGTTGTGAAAAGTATCTTGTGATGTAGCTGTAATTTTGTAGGATTTGGTTATACGGCTTACAGATTTTGATCATTTTGTAATATTTTATGGCTAATTGGTATGATTTCGTACAAAATTTATATACCCATTCATTTTTAAACAAATTCCTTATATTATATAATTAGTAAATAAAATTCCTAAAATTGGAGATGAAACTGACAACCGAAATGATGGTAACTTTCTGTTTTTATTTTATGAATGAGAGATGATGGAATATCATATAATGTAGTAAAAAGAAGATAGAATGGATAGAAAAGGAGACATACTGAGAAAACGAGAGTATATGATGCCTTATTAAAATATTGTAGACTTTAAGCTCTGTATTTTGGCTATTCTTCAAAGCAATGCTCAATGAAGAATATGCAGTTCTTTTTTAATAAGGATTGAGTTTTAAAACTCTTTGTCAACCAAAAGTTTTGAAACTGCATCTTTGCTTAAAACATGTGAAAACTGACATTATTTTAAACAAAAATTTGATTATGAATCTTAATAATTAAATTCATCACTTGTGCAAATAATGCTTAAAAAAGACCTCGCTAATGCTTAACCCACAGAATAATAAGTAATGTGAATAGGAAAACCTAAAGTTATGTACCTAAAATATATTATATAAGGAAGACCTAAAATGAATATAACTTCATAATTTTTAATTAAATGTGATTATTTAGTATAACATTTAAACTGATGTGTTAGAATATGAATTCTGAAAATGGTGCAACTTTCAGAATTGATATGGCAAGTATATAATTGCATAGATTGCATGGCAAATATATAATTGCATGGCAAGTATATATATATATATATATATATATATATATATGGCATGCATATAATTGACAATGGATCATATACAAAATTGGTGACTCCAGTCAGTAAAACCTTAAATCATGTATCTCTTATATCGATAGTAAATAAATGGTTGCCATTATTATTATACTATCCCATGTTTTAGTTTTCACTACAAAATTTTCTACATTATTATGAATGATTCTTTTAAATTTATTGTAATCTTTTTATAGCTCCTGAAGGAACTTATCCTAATGGAATACGAGATGTGTTCAAGCACACAATGAAAGAAGAAGGAATACGAGCATTGTATAAAGGTGCTACTCCAGTGATGTTGCGAGCTTTCCCTGCAAATGCAGTAAGTTAATTTGTATTAAACGAATTTGATGCAAATTTTTGAAAAATATATTTTTCAGATTGTTATAAAAATTATTTATTCTAATTTGCTGTCTATAATTTATGGATTAATCAAAGTCTAAAGCATATAATCTGTAAATTATCCGCACAGGAGAATAGACTGATATAAAGGAAATTATTATTATGAAATGCCAATAACTTACTTTCTCTGTGGCACTCATCAGTAGGCATGCACAGATTTATATAATGCCTCCATGTCTCAAACTTTAGTCATCTTTAGACTCTCCTGGTGTCTAGCTGTTGTCTTGCCAAGATATTAGTAATTGTCTGTGTCATACTTTTATTACATATATATATTACCATTTCATCTTTCAGAATTGAATCAAATAAAAAGCTGCTAAACTTCACACAAACTACGAACTAAATTAAATATTTATGTCTAAAGGAGCTGCTAGAAACAACTTTTGTTTACAAAAATGACCAATTAATAAAGCATGAGTGAACACATATGACTTTTATACTTGACAAACTTAAAGAAATGGATCTAAATAATCTCTGATGTTCTTCTTGCAAATCTTCTGCTGTATAATATTTGTTAATTATATGAAAAATTCTGAATTGCCATCAAATCCCAAAATAAGCTGTCCATTCCAAAAATGTTGAAAATCAAATTGCTAGAAGAGACAAATGAAAGTAAAAACAAATTTTGAGCCACAGAAATCAAAACAATGCGAGCTGATATGGAGAAAATGTGTTTAAGCTCAAATGCAACTATTGTGGGATCTCTGGATATGAAGGAAGCGAATACCAAAGAAATAAGCAACTAAAAAGATATTGTCGAATTATAAATCTTCAAAAAAATTCTACAATATTAGCAATAGTTTGTGAATCAAATAAGCAAAAAGTATTTTTGATGTTGCACTAAGCTGAATTGAATCAATAGAAAATTTATGTCTTAATATCAATGCAACAAGCCACATGTGCTTTGGCTAGCCATATATATGAAATCAGCTATTGATAGAACTGTTAAAATATGAGATAAAGGAACTGTAAAATTTGAAGTTCCTGTTGGTGATCAAACACAAAAATACACTTAGAAATATGTTTTATATATTTTGATTTAAAAAAAAATTTGATTTCAATTTCAAAAGTTACTACAAACAACCATATAGTGAAATTTCTGAAGGATTGTGGAAGTATAATTAATTCAAAAAAGATGAAAATGTGTATATTTAAAAAAAAAAAAAAAAAAGAATTATACTGTGGCACATAAAGTTTGACCATCTAAATGAAAATTATCTTAAAACTGCTGTAGCAGTGAACAGTTTGTCATATAAATTTGCATTTAATGTAAACAAGCCACTACTACATTTTCTAAAGACAAAAAAAAAAAATTGTTTTTCACAATTAATTTAATTTAATTTACTTTGATTTATGATCTAATGTGGGATGATCATTTTCATCATTTATTAACAGTCATTCCAGATGTGTATATTTATTTTCTAAGCTCAAAGAATGATATAAATCGGAATTTCTTAAATTCAAAGCTTACATTTAAAATAAAATGAAAATGAAAAATAAAGACTCCATACCGACAAAATTCTAAGTACATAGATCAGGACTTTGACAAATATTTAGAAGATCATATAATCAAGAGATGCTTATTCTCCCCAAATTAATACAGTTGCAGAATAGAAAAACTAGATTACCTCTTCTATGGCACAATGTCTGTTATTGCAGTTGAAACTTTCTTTGAATTTCTGAACTAAGCTAAACTTACAGTAGAAACCAATGTTCAATTTTAAGCCTAAACGTAACTAAAAGTCTGTTTGAAATGTTTCTGGTCACAGTAGCTGTTAAGCATCATCTTCAACAAAAACCACAGGAAGCAAAATTTGATACAAGATCAAATGAATACATATTTATTGTGTTTACATGAGTGCAAAATCCACAAACTGTTAAAAATGTCATAACAAGCAGAAATGTAAATTTGTTGACAAATTTAAAAACATCCAGTAACTATAAAGTAGAGTTTCTATGTCCTGAAACCCAGTTTGCTATAAAGTAGAGATTCTATAGTTGATATTCAAAAGGTGCTTGAAAGACTGAAAAAATTCACATAAAATAGCTAGAGCATCCAACATAGTGCAATTTGTCCTAGAAACAAATGAGCAAGTGTGAATCATCCACCAATTATATCAATTTCTTCAAGTCAAAAATAACACCTGCTTTTTATATGAAAATTGTAGTAATTGCTTTGTAAAAAATGTACAAATTTTTAAGATATTCAGCTTAAGTTCCAAACATCATAAGATTTAGAGCTGGAATGTTGTGAATTCTACTAAGGATAGTTTTTAATTTCACAATTGAATTAAACTTTATTAAGGATGGAAAAAAAGGCTTTCGAAACACGAATAAACTTCCAAGTAAAAACTTTACTTACTATAATATATTAAAGCATTGTTGCATTGTAATATCACTACTATATATATCTTTTTTATATATAATATATAATATAAATTGTGCATATTAAACATTTCTCAATTTAATAGTAATAATGAAAATTTAACAAAAATATGCAGGTTGTTTTTTTCTCTACCTTAATTTTCTAGTAATAAAACCATTTTATTGTATAATAAAATATATTTTGAACACACTGAATATCGTTTATTTGTAAATCAATCTTGTTTAAAACATGCTTTTTGTAAGGAGCAAAAATAAAATGTAGCAATAGTACATTCAAAAGACATAAAGGATAAGAAGAATAAAGTAATACTTTAAATTTGCCATTTATGATAATATAATTTATTAGTGTGTCTACCCTGTTTAATGAGTATGATCTGTCAGTTAGGATTTAATAATTTTTTTGATTATCTAATTGCAGAATGTTTAAAACTCAAAAATAAGAAAGTTGTAGCTATGTCGTTGAAACTATTTGACTACTACAGATGATAATGATTTTAAAAATTATACCCATATAAAATCCAGGGATAGAAAAATTAAATTGAAATAGGCAAAATGTGTTATAAACATATTGTCAGTGTAAATACTCACTGAAAAGAACTTCTTGGCATTTTATTACACAAATAGCATACACAAACAGCATCTTATTTCACAAAATAGTAACAAGCAGAAAGCATTTTGTGCTTTAGAATAGGTCATTTGTTTCAGTGTAGCTTAAGTTCCAAACAATATGGAAAAGGTGAAAGGTCAAAATTTACTGAAATGTGGAAACATTGTATCTTAACTTAACATATTATTTTTCTATCTATTTCATATTTTATTGCAGAAATTTCTTATACTTATTTAGTTGAAGTAAGTTTAGTTTTTAGTTTTCTATTTTGCACTAAAGAATGTTTTTATAATAAAATTAATAATGCATTTTTCTTTTTTGTAGGCTTGTTTTATGGGTTATGAAGCTGCCATGAAATTCCTAAACTGGGTTGCTCCAAATCTTTGATGTTTACTATTTTCCACTAGAATTTCAA
This sequence comes from Caerostris extrusa, assembly GCA_021605095.1. NCBI lineage: Eukaryota > Metazoa > Arthropoda > Arachnida > Araneae > Araneidae > Caerostris > Caerostris extrusa. The sequence goes on from BPLR01002506.1 coordinate 32,989, forward strand.
TTGAATTAGAAAATATATATTATATTTGCATTATTTAAATACTTGCATCCTCCATTTTTAGTGCCTTGTAAATCTATGAAGATGCCAATTACATTATTTGTACAATTCATAATTTTATATCTTTACATCACATGAAATTTTAAGGGTGTAAAATATGTGCACTTTGAAGGTTGAGCTATATATAAAAGGATGAGACAGTTTATATTTTTATCAAGTTTCAAATATTATTATTAAATGTTTTATCTTCATTTCTATATTATATTATGGAGATCAGATCAACTTGTTGGTAAACTATAACTGTTCTGTTAAAACTACTATATTATAAAATATATTTATTAAAATTTATTAGGAAAGTTTATAATAAAACATATATGTATATTTAACATTGATTTAAATTATTTTATAAAGAACAGAAAATATGCTAAAAACTTTTGCATGATAAATAATAAATGATGTTAAAAAAAAATTATTCCATTGTAGATCTTCAATGAATGAGAAATTGTTAGTAATATACACTATTTCTGCAAATACATTTTTATTACAAAGTTAAATTTTTATATTTAATTATTTCGATAAATAAAATAAAATGTACGGCAAATATGCTACATCTTGGTTTAATATCAGTATAAGGTTTTCAATTAAAAAAGGTAAAGATTATTTTTTTGTAAAATTCATTAATTAATGTCTTTTATGATTTAACAATCTTGGTGCTAAGCTTAAATGCTAATCAGAATTTTCAATTCTGAACTATATTTCTAAGTGTTTTATGTGTTCATTTAATTCAAAAATACTCAAACTTGACTGTGGGCCGAACCAAAAAAAAAAAAATCATTTATATACTTCATTTTATTTAAATGTATAAATAAATGATACAATAATGGAAATAAAGAATTTAGTCCATGATATTATGTAAATTTAATAAATGTTTTTGTATTTAAATCAATTTTTGTTGTACACAAATGCCAAAATGATATATTGAGGCCTAAAAATGTTTAACAAATATGCATAGATTCTAACAAAGTTATGTATTTTGATGTATTATTTTGCAGCAACCAAATCTATTTTATTTAATATTATTTTAAAGTGGGGCATGTTTTTGGCAATAATGTATTATTATTATTATATTCATAAAAATCCAGCATCTAAGCTTAAAGTTATTGAGAAAGAATATGATCTAGTCTATAATAAAGATTTTAAAAAATTAAATGCAAAAATATTATTTAAATATTTTTCTTTTTATTATTTAAAATAAAATGGTTAAATGACATGGTGAGCCAAAAGAAAAGCATAGGTGGACTATTTATGCATTCCTAATTTTATTCTTGCAGTTTTAAGGATTATCTATTTATTTATTAATGATAACTACTTATATTTCATTATCTATTTAATTATAAAAAATGATGCAATTTTCACATAGTTTTAATGTAATTGATGGATTGCTTGACAGTTTTAAATTAATTTTATCTGATAACTTAAATAACTATATATATATATATAATATATATATAATGACTGTGAAAGTCTGCTGCTGATGTTGAGTCTGAACAACACCTTCTAGACACAAAGCCTGATTGCTGCAGACAAAATGTCTGTTATATTGCGCAAAAAGAGCTTTCAGAGCAATAAACAGATGATTTTTAATATGAAACTGATTTTAATGCTATTTATAACTAATTTTGAAATAACTTTTCGATTCATTTTGAAAGATCTTTAATCATTATCAACACAAATTATTTATCATTTAATTTTAATTTATTTACTACTTCGTTTAACATCTTGTTTTGTGAAGTTTCAACTTACATCTAAAAACTGAAGACCTGAAAAATTTTTAAATGAACATTCTCAATTTTATGGAAATAAAAAAAAATTCATTTTTAGCTATAAATTTATGTACAGCTATAGCATTGCTCTAAGGAAAAACGATCAGTAAATGTAGATATATATTTTAGGAAAATAAAGGTTCATTAAAAGAATCTAGATGCAACAAATTGCATGTAAAAAACGATTACAAAATTTATTTCCACTTATTATACACCAAGAGTATCAACCTCAAAAAATTTATTGCACTGCCTTTTAAGAAAGGAAACCAGAGGGAAAAAAAATGTTATATTATGCCATGGCTCAATCTTGAATAATTCAGATAAAAGCGAGTAACTAAAAAGAAAGAAAAGCGAAAAACTCAAAGTACCAGAGATCGATTTACCGTCAAATCTGGCAAAAGGAGGGGGAAAAAATCTTATACCGCAGCTTATTTTTTTTTTTTTACAGGTGGGCTGAAAAGTTCATATACTGACACATAGATGGCGCTACTAGTATTAAATCCACATGATTTTAATTAGCCCTAACCTTCAAAAAGACACGTGTATAAATTTGACAGCTGTTGCACTATTAGTATGCGAGATATAGCATTTTTAGTGAAGCAACTTATGTTAGTTTAAAAAAAATGGATAAAAAGTAATTTTTGTGTGTTAATAAAGCATTGCTTTTTGGCGAAAAAAAATACTATTGAAGCCAAGGCTTGGCTTGATAAACATTATTCGGACTTTGCACCAGAAAAGTCAACCGTAGAGAAGTGGTTTGCTAAATTTAAAGGAGGCGAAATGAGCACCGAGCACGGTGGACGCCCCAAAGAGACTGTTACCGACAAAAACATCAAAAAAAGTTCACACAACAATTTCTGATAACCGTAACGTGAAGTTGATTGAGATAGCTGAGACCCTAAAGATATCAAAGGAACGTGTTGGACATATCGTGAATGAATATTTGGATATGCAAAAGCTCTGTTCAAAGTGGGTGTCGCGCGAGCTCACAATCGACCAAAAACAACAACGAATTGATGATTCTAAGCAGTGTTTGGAGCTGTTCAATCGTAATAAACCCTAATTTTTGCGTCGACATGTAACAATGGATGAAACATGGCTCCATCATTTCACACCGGAGTCCAATTGACAAGTCAGCCGAGTGGACTGCACGTGATGAACACAAAAATTCTATAACTCACATACTAATAGTGCAACAGCTGTCAAATTTATACACGTGTCTTTTGAAGGTTAGGGCTAACTAAAAATCATATGGATTTAATACTAGTAGAACCATCTATGTGTTAGCCTAGGAACTTTTCAGCCTACCTGTTACGTCTCCGTAAGTGCAAATTCCTTGTTATCACGAACTCCGCGAATATGGAAACGTACCTTATCAAGTCCATTTGAAAACACCCATCGGGACACCTAAATGGATATGGGAACAATTATCGATCTTTGATATTGAAATTCGAAGTTTGACAAACTCCATCAATATGCTTACTGCTAGATATTTTGGATCTCAAGAATGCCTCGAGCGTAGTATTAATCATGTCAACTACTTGTAAAATACTCAAAAAAGGATAAGGAAGGGAATAAGTTTTTAGGTCCCTCCCAGTTCTGTTGTATATAAGTCTAATATTAAACAAAATTTAAAAAGATATGTCAGCCACTTGATGGTGAATGTTAATTGTTCTGCTGTTAATAATTATGCTTCTTTTTCTATTAATAATGTCTGTTTTTATTAAACCCAACACATGTAACACCCAAAAATACAATAACTTTCACTTCTGATCTTATTAATGTAAATAATAAATTTAAACATTTACATCAGAATGTTAGCAAAGAATGTAATGTACTTGAGCCTGCCTCCTCCCAAATTTCCTCCTATAATGGTTCATCTTACAACAAATCTTACGCAGAGTACAAAAACTAGATGAACATTTCAATGGATCAATGTATATTACTCTTGCTAGATAAGTGATATTTCCTATGGATACTCAGCACCATAAAGTATTGCTCATTATTTGAGAGAAAATAACATTGAATTTTTTATTACTCAATTTGAGAGGTTTATTAAGGCCATTCTTAAAGATTTTCCATACAATACCCCTATTGAAGAAATAAATCAGGCTTTGGCCATTAAAGGATTTAAGAAAGTTAAAGTTACTCAGTTTATTAAGACTAACACCAAGCAGCCACAACTTATCTACTAATTAGTTCTACCTCGTAAAAGGATTAGTGAAGACATCTTCAAATTAAATGGATTTCTATATTGTGTAACAGTTGAAAAATTTAATAAGCGACCTATTGTTACAGTTTTAATAATTTTCATTATAGTTCATCTAATTGTGATTTTAAATCAACTGTCTCAAATGTGGGAATAAAATTATTATAGAGACTGCAAAAAGTATACCCACACAGAAATTATTAGCAACTCCAGTTCTAAAAATTATGGCAATTTCGCTGCTTGGCATGACTTTCTAATTTCCCAAAACATCGACTAAACTCTGCAAATTTTATTAGTGCTAGAAAAACCTTCACTCAACTCCTTCTCTCCCGGCAAGTTACCCTAAATTTTAACTTTGTTGAAGCTCCATTCCCCCCATAACCTCCATCGCCTATGCCTGCACCCGCAAATGAGTTTTAGTCATCAATCAGTGAATTTACTGTTGATATACTTTTCATAACGAAGGAGCTTGACTCCATTTTGCTATTTCAAATATTGGATTATCTCTCTTGCCCCAAAACTTGAAAATACTTAAACAGTGTGGCGACAAAACCGATAAATAAGGGATATCGGGAATTTTATCGATCTGGAAAATTCGTAAAAATATCAAAAATCAGAGAAAAGTGCCGACGAGAGCATTTCACGCCAAGCATGTGCACGATCGGCGATTTCACATTGTCATTGTACATCCCGAATCCTAATCTCGCCAAGTTAATGATCATAACAACAACCCGGGGCATTTTCTTTTAAGGGTATGGGGATTTTTGAAATTTCATTGCTATAAGAAGAAAGATAAGCTGATGTGGCTAACAGCAAGTGAAATGAAACTATCGGAAAGATCATTTTTTTTTTTTTTTTTACTTTTCATTCATTCAATCGTTATGGATGTTTATTATTTTGAAACGTCATTAATAACGCATTTCATGACGTATGCTATATTTAGGTTCAAAAACTCAAGCGTCGCTCAATGTTAAATCCGGTTCCTTAGCATCGCCATTTTGTTGTATATCACTTCTTTTGCATTCGTTTCCGTATTCATTTGATATTTATCCATTCTAACAGCAGATGAATTATCCTTTAATGAAAAACAGTGAAGAAGGGATCTTTCAAATTTATGTGGTTAAAATATTTCAGTTGGGTACAAAAGTATCTACTGATATTCAGCTAATTGTTCCTTGTGTAACAAAAGCTTAATTTAAATAATATGGGGCGAAAGAGCTATCATAGCCATCAAAGGTACTAATGGGCATAAACGGAAGGAAGGAAGTTCTTTCAAAATTCTAATTTTCCAACTCAACTCAGCATACTGCTAATTGTGGTACAATACTTGTGTTTTTATCAGAATTTTGAGGAATACTGGATAATCATATTCCACCGTCTATACCTGCAGTTGTTCCTTCTTCAGGAATTAAAAAAATCTTTTGAAAGAAGATATTTGTTTGTCTGAAATTTTATGATGCCTGCAGGCAATTGTCCCATACTGATCATTAAGATCAGCTGAGAATGAAGCAAAATTATTTTCTCAAATGTTCAACGATAGCGAAATTGCAGAAGGTATCCAGTTAGAAAGGAATAAAATGGCTATTTCTAATATTTCAGGTAGCTCCTTCCTTTAAAGGAAATTTTATGACAGAATTTCTTTTATGTGTGAACTTGTGATTGAATTTGAAGAATGCTTGAATAAAATTTCTCAAAGGTAACAAATGGACTTAAAAATCAGATTCTGGTATTTGGCTACTACAGAACTTAAAACAAGATATCTAAATTTCGGCTTTTCTTTGTCATAGCTTCTCTGAAGATTTATTTATGAATTTCAAGGAGCAACTTTTGAATTTGAAAAAACTTTTCCAGATACCAGTCTACAATTTTAATTTCAAATTCTTTAAAGAACTGACAGCATGCATTAAAAAAGGTCGGCGATATCCAGAACTCCTCAACATAAATGGAATTTAAAAAATAATAATGACCATATTCCTTTATAAAAACATGAGTGTTTGATTAGAGCAACTAATTTCTTATGACTTGTTAAAGAAAAAAATATTTGAAGTAATATTGTAACATTCTCTCTTGTTTAAATCTTTGCTTTAAAATAGATATTACTTTGTATGCATAATACTACTTTTATATTTGGGCTATAACATGCTATGAACTGTTTTAAAGTTTTTGCAATGATAATTACAACCTTTAACTGTTAACATAATTTAATATTTGCTGTAAAGAGTAGCTTCAATGCTTCTTAGAATTCTTATGCAGGTTTAGAATCAAAGTATTTTGTTAAAATTTCCAGTATTTTTTATTTATACTGTTTTAATAGATTTTTAAGATGTTCATTCCAGGTTCTTCTCTTTTTATTTAATTAATTATAATAATATTTTTCTTTAAAAAATGTCATAACAATTGCAATGGGCTGGGATCAAAAGTAATTTACTTCACCTCAAATAGAAGCATGCATCGCATCCAAAACGCTTTGTTAACCCACAAGCGATTAAGTACCGTGAATTTACTCGCACTAGAGTGATTCGAATGACGAAGTAGCGAGTTGCGTATTGTAAGGACCAACAGACTGAATTTGGGGAGTTTGGTTTGTCGCTCTACGGTCATCTTGTGCACACGAGGGCTAAACAGATCAGGACAGTTTAAAAGTGGATTCCGAACCACTTACAAACATTCATGCCACCGCCAGGATTCGAACCTGAAGCCTGTGATACCAAGGGCAGAGCTCTAGCCACTTGGTCACCAGGTCGCAATAAAACTTTTGTCAAACTCGCTTACTCTCGGTCAGTGAAGCGAGTTTGATAAAATAACACTGACTATTCATAACACATGGGGGCCTGAATGGTCGAGTGGCTAGCGATCTGTCGCTCGGTACCACAGGTTTCGGGTTCGAGTCCCGGCGGTGCCATGGATGTTTGTAGTGGTTCGGAATCCCCTTTAAACTGTAGGTCCCGGTCTGTTAAGTCCTCGTGGGCAGAAGATGACCGTAGAGCGACAAACAAAACAAACAAAACAAGCATAACACCTGTTTAATATTCATATAATGGGCTAGAAAAACTTTCCAAGTAGAAAAAAACAAAAACAAGAGCTTTTTTTGTTATAATTTGGTAATATAATTTTTTTTATAATTGTTGTGAACCATTTTTTTTTACTGTCAATTTCAGAAAAAATTTTTACGTCGCCAATGTATATGCTAAATTAAGATTTTAGTCTCTTTGTGCTGGTTTACAACTGTCAGAGGATTCTATCAACCCCATTTAAAGAGCACTTAATGGAATCATTTAAATTCATAATCTCAAAATGCAGTTCTAGTGTAACCAAGCCGTGTAAGATATTTTTATTTACTAGTTTAACAGTAATCATAATTGAAATTTATTTTGAGTGGAATTCGTTGAAACAAATCGTCAATATTTTTACGTGGGGAAAAGATAAGCTAAACTGGGACTTCACCATTGTAACTTTTTTTAAATGGTTGTCATAAAAAAAACAACGACTGAATAAGAAAATTTACTAGTTTTATTATAAATCATGTAAATTTGTCAGAAACTTTGAAGTATTCATTCCTTCTGCCCTTGATTTTAGTTACGAGTCTCGTAGTTGCCACCTCGTTTTGACATGTGGTAAGACTTTTTATTACTTCTACTTGCATATGAAAACCGAACAGAAAATTACTAATCTTTTGGAAAATATCTAAAAAAATGGTAATTCTTATAATTTGGCTGATTTTTTTTTTTTTTTTTTTTCCTTTTTTTTTTTATTGTTGTTCATACAAATATGCTAGGAAACAAGGAAAACATTCCTACAACGATTGTCAAATTATGTTCAATGAAAAAACTTTTACAATGGAAGAGGCGTAAGAGAAAGAAATGCAGAAATGTTCTCTTCTGTACAGGATACATACGAAATAATAGTTTTTTTTAATAATCGAAAAATTAACAACAGAAGAAAATTTTGAATAATTTCTATTGTTAAATACACAACAATTTGATTGGATAAGAATCTTTTTCTTTTTTTTTTTTTTTTCAACTTATCCAGTTTTTACTTTTCATGAAGAATTTGGATTATAATTGGAGTTCAGTTAAAATATTCATGAAAAATTCTAGATCTCTGTTAAAAAGGAATATCTGTGTCTAGCAAAAATAAAAGTACTAATCTATTATTATTTTTCATGGCATATCTTTGGTAAGACAGATTTTTAACGATGGCGTATATTAAAACAAATTAACGAGAGTGCTTGTGAAGTTTAGAAGAGAATAAACCAATTGGTTTATTATTTATTCGTCTAGCATTGCTGGAATTTGCAAAGATCTCCGAGATCACATATTGCACCAAATTTGAGATTTTTAAAATTTTAAATGATTTTTAAATAAATATGTTCACATCAAACAAAATCAGTGTTCTTTTCTTTTATAAATGTAATATGTTAACCAATTCCGCACCCACAATGATCCAGCCAGTGGCTGGTGGCATCCGGTGCGGAGTTTAAATTTTGTCACCCGCATCCCCCCTGCCCACCAAAATATAAAATGAAATTTATAAGAGAAAACCTTTTTTTTTTTTTTTTCAAATGGGTAAGTGTAGACGGAATAATGCTAATTGTTTTGTAAACAATGTTGTATGAAAACAGATAAAATTTCTTTTTATTATTAAACCAATTTAATGCATAATGCCAGAAATCTTTGGGCTTGAATGGCCGAGTGTCTAGTGCTCGGTGCCCCTGTTTTCGGGTTCGAGTCTCGGTGGATGTATGGATATTTGTGGTGATTCGAAATTCACTTTAAGCCATAGGTCCCGGTCTTGTGTGATTATAGAGCGTCATGGAGCCAAGCCAGACCTACGGGTGCTCCATCACAATAGAAGCTGTCCCCTTTCCCTTCAATTATGAGTTCATACGGGCTCATGGACTTTGTTTAGATGTCTACCAAGTGGGTTAAGAAACAACAAGAAGAAATCTTTTTCACAATGATAGTACATAATTTTACAATTATTGTAATACAATTTAAGTAAAACTCAATTGTTTCATCAAGGTTTCGTTTCAAGCATGTCACCTCGGTTCTCTGAATTTGCTCGCTATTTGGCTGAATGATACAGAACCATTCAGACGTCAATTGCCGGTTAGTATACCCTTCATCTTATGCCCTTGTCTCTTAACTGAAACAAATGGTCTGCCCTTCTTTTGAAACGTTTTACTTCTTTTAATTAAGTCAACTCTTAGATTATCTGGAACCGGGAAAGGCCAATCAGAGATGCCAGAAAACAGAATATTACTATTAGTTACTTCATCTGCTCTTTCTTATTTGTCTGAAGCGTTGTTTTCTGATTTTCTTCTTCATTATGAATCTCTCCGATGTTATTTTCTTTGAGCTTTTCACTTTCTTTGTTAATGTCTTCTAATTTTTTTTCGTCTTCACTTCCGTGACTTCTATCAGGGTGTTTTTATTTATTTATTTTGTTAACTTCAATTTTCCTTTAGGATTGTGATAATGATGTAATGTCTTCTTCCACACTTGACTTATGATAATGTTGAAGGATTTAACGAATTTCAGGATCGAGCCGACCAATGACTGAACTTTCAAAACTTTGGCCTTTTTTTCTTTGGTGTGCTTTATTTCGACGCAGTCCCCTAGTGGTCGAGGATCTGAAATCTGAAAATATAAATGTCTAATGTAAATTGTATCAATTTTGCCGTAACTTAAGCTAAATTTCACCTCATTTATTTATTAATTTAATTTCGATATTCCTACCTGTTATATATTTTTGATGTTGCATTCTGGATCCATCTCATCTCATCGAGATATTGGTGCACAGTTCAAAGTTAAAATCAAGATTCAAGATAGACGATCAATTTAGGTTATTCCCAAAAAACAATTTTCGTGTAAACATCACAACCATTCTTTTAATAATTGTATCCATGACGATTTGTATTTCGTAGAGCTCCTTGGCTGAGAAGCAGCCATTAGCTACGGTCTGGTAATAGTACTTTGAAGAATGAAGAACACATTGCTGAGTAGAAAATGGTAAGACTAAATGGAGAGCTTGCCCCCAAAAAAAAAGAAATAAAAGAAAGGATTTTTTAAAAATTAATTATTAATATTATTAATATATTTTTTTATTGTCATTAAAAATTATTAATAGGGAAAAAACATGCAAAAGCAAAAAGTAAAAAGGGAAACATTTATTAAAAAAAAGAACGGAGAGCGAACTGAGAAAAAAAGTCAGCATATGAATCTAGGTCAGCGCTTTCGGAAGAAAACGTTCTGTGGATTAAAAACTCGAAATCTTGAGCGCGGGGATAATAAACATGTCAGCTAATTAGCAATGAGGTTCGCGGGCGTTTAGAGTTCTTAAGGATTGTTTATATCATATTCTGGGAGTCGTTTAAGCAGCTCGTTATGGATGTTTGGGATGTTAGTGTAAAAGTTATGCGCTAGTTTAGAGATGAAAGTAGACATCGCTCTTTAAATTTGTAGACTCTCCCTCAGAGAGTCTACAAATTTAAAGAGCGATGTCCATAAATATCGGTGTTGCGGAAGAACCAGCTGTGTTTATAAGCTTGTGGCGGCTTTGTAAAGGTTGCGTAGTGTTATTAAAATCCAGACGGCAAATTAAAAGACGATAATCAATTTTTACATTTACAACATCTTTATTCCATTTCTTCTAAAGCCAACTACGTAATACCAGCTACGTTCTGTTTTTATTCTAGCGGGGAAATTCCCTTTTTTAACAGTGAAAGTAGAAGTCGTTCAATGTGTATTCCATTTTCCATCAATAGGTGTCGCTACATCACTCCCCTACCAGTAACAAAGTTACGTTACTTTGAAAATGGTAGAAGAATTAATATATCTATACAAATAATGGCGAACAAATACACATTGATACAAATTTAAATTGCACAAAATAATTACAAATACAATTACATATAAAAATTTACATACAATAAATCAAGTTAACTTTTAAAATGGACATGGACGAATTATAATTTTGAAGAAAATTCAATAATGTCATTGAAACGAACAGGAAGTTTTACTTGTCTTCCACAACGTGTTGTTGTGTTTGGTTGTGCAACTTGCTGACTTGGTATAAATGTTTGCTCACTCGGCACAGATGTATGATCATTTGATGACGTTGGATTCAGATGTTCATTAGGTTGTAACACATATGCCGGTTTTAATCTATCCACGGAAATATTAACTTGTTTATTTTTAATTGATAGAAGAAAGTTTTCGGGGATCTTTGCAATACCAAATAGGGTCCTTCATATGGGGTTCTAAAGGTTTTTTAACTCTGTCAATTCGCAGAAACACATGTGAGCATGTGTACAATTCTTTTGGAATGAAGATCTTTTGTTGACATTTGTTTTTGGATTGGTATGGTTTTAAGTCGGCCATCTGTTTTCGGAGATTGCTTACAAAATTATCATCAGATATTGGCAATCTGGATTCTTCAAAGAATTTGCCTGGTAATTTAATAGTTTTGCCATAAACCATTTCAGCTATTGTATACTTACAGTCCTCATGTAGAGCAGCTCGCAAACCCATAAGAACCGTTGGTAATGTGTCCGTCCAACGAACGTTGTTATGACATCTAATAGCTGTTTTTCAAGGTACGGTGAAGACGTTCAACTTTTCCATTACTCTGAGGATGGTAAGAAGACGTATGGTTTACTTTAACACCACATAGCGCAGCTAAACTTCGAAATAGTTCTGAAATAAATTGAGTGCCTCTGTCAGTAATAACACAAGTAGGTACACCAAATCGGGTAATCCAATGCTCATAAAAAGCTTTTGCTATACTTTCTGCAGTGATATTTGATAACGGTACCACTTCCATCCAAGAGGTAAACCGATCAATACACGTCAAGCAGTATGTGTATCCATTAGAAGGTGAATAAGGTCCAATTAAATCTATATGAACGACACTAAATCTCTCATCTGGTGCTTGAAATTGTGAATATTCTGATTTTGTATGTTTAGTTATTTTATTTTTCTGACAGTTGATGCAAGTTTGAGTCCACTGTTTAACATCTTTTTTTCATATTAGGCCAAATGAATCTTTTAGTTATTTCTTTTACAGTAGTTCGAATTCCAGAATGAGCTAAACTGTGAATTATATTAAATATTGTGTTCGAAAATTTTTTGGTATGAATGGTCTGATACTGGAAGTAGAGGTATCACAATGCAAGAGCTTTCCTGATGGCAATTGGTGTTCTTTAAAATGTAATGATTTGGAATGTAATTTCAATTCTTGCAATTCATCATCATTAATTTGTGCATCTGCTATCAAGTCATAATCAACAATAGGTGAATCGATGTTCTCAATTCTAGACAGTTTGTCTGCTACCACATTGTTTCGACCACTGATATGGTATAGGTTAGTAGAGAATTGTGAGATATATTGTAGGTGTTTTAGTTGTCTGGGGAGGCTTTATCATTGTTTTGCTTAAAAGCGAATGTTAACGGCTTATGATCAGTATAAATATCGAAATCTCGACCTTCAAGTAAATGCTTAAAATGTTTAATGGATAAATATATACCCAAAAGTTCACGGTCGTAAACGCTGTAATTTTTCTGAGCATCATTAAGTTTTTAGAAAAAATGCAATTGGCTTCCATCCATTTGGTTCTTTTTGTTGAATAACTGATCCAATAGCCCAATCAGATGCATCTGTGAGAAGTGCCAGAGGGTAATCTGAATTGGGATATGACATTAACGCTATTTGAGCAACATCTTGTTTGCATTTTTCAAAACTTTGTCTGGTTTCATCGGTCCATGGTATTTGGCGTCGATCTTTTTTTTTTTTGTAGATCCTTTCAAAAGTTCATGTAGAGGGGCTTGAGTTTTGCGGCATTATTTATATAATTACGATAAAAATTGATCATTCCTAAGAAGGAACGTAATTCGTGCATAGTTTCTGGCAATGGATATTCTATGATAGCTTTGATTTTTGAGGTTGAGGTTGTGAGCCTTCCGCAGATATTTGATAGCCTAAAAAATCTATTACAGGTACTCCCAAAACTGATTTGCTAAAATTAATCCGTAGACCATATTTATCTAAGCGCTGGAAAACTATTTTAAGATGTGAACGATGTTCTTCCTCGCAAGAAGAGGCGATCAACACATCATCTAAGTATGGAAACACAAAGTCTAGACCATAAAGAACTTCATTTATAAACCTTTGAAATGTTGCAGGGCATTTTTGAGACCAAAACTCATCACATTGAATTGATAGTCCAAAAGGTGTGATGATGGCAGTTTTGCCTTATCTTCATCTGCTACGGGAATGTGATAATATGCTTTAGTAATGTCAATTTTAGAAAATATAGTTTTATTAGTTAAAATATGTTGAAAATCCTGTTCGAGGTATGTTATATCGATCAGGTATAGTTAAATCATTCAATCTTCTATAATCACCACACGGACGAAAAGAACCATCTTTCTTTGTTACTATATGTAAGGGACTTGCCCATTCTGAGCTAGATGGACTAATAATGTTATTGTCTAGCATATATTTAAATTCTCGTTTAGCAATTTCCAACCGTTTTGGATCTAATTGTCTTGCTTTACAATTTATAGGTTGTCCTTTAGTTATAATATGATGTTTTACATTATGTTTAACATTTGAAACAAGAAAATTTGGTTTTGTTATATTGGGATACATAGAAAATAAATCAGATTATTTACATAAGCTGCTCGTTGTATTTACACTTTCATTAATAGAGATAGGTGCAATGTCACCATAAACTGCAAGGTTAGTTACACCATCAATTAATCTTTTATGCTTGATATCAATTAATAAATTGAACTTATTTAAAAAATCTGCACCTAGTATAGGTTTACTAATTTTAGCCACAATAAACGGGAACTGAAATTCTCGGCGCAAACCTAGATCAAGATTTAAAATTTCTGTACCAAAAGTATCGATTTCAGTATTATTTGCAGCATATAATTTATAGTCACTAATAAATTTGTGTTTAGAAGTATGAGGAATAAGACGTCCGCTCCACTGTCAACCAAAAAGCGTAAACCCGTTTTTTTGTCGTCGACAAATAGACGGAATTGACGGCAATGTGTTGTATTTTCAGCAGCAGAGTCTGCCGTTAATTCTGTTGCTGATTCTGGTTTTCCGAAGGATTATTTTTCCATGCACATGGAGCTTGGCATTTATCAGGAAAACATTTTTCTCGAAAACGAAAATGGTAATAACAGTATTTGCCAGAAGGATTATAATAGCGATTGCGAGACTTACTTCGATGAGAAGAAGAGTATCGACCTCTATGTCTTGATTGGGAACGAGAGTTCCTTGTGACACTCAGTTTTGCAAGTTTATTATCCAAAGATGCAATTTGTTGTTGTAACTGAGTTATGGCATCTGAACCTGATGAAACATTTTTGTTTACGCAGTAAAGTTCTTGTTTTGGTTGCATTTCAAGAAAACGATCTGCCATTAATGAGAGTTTCTCAATTCCTTCATCACTAACTAGTAAAATATTCCGCACGGAATCAGGCATTTTTTGTAGAAATAACGTTGTTAGCACTTTGTCAGTAATTCCATCAGTAGCCAGGTTTCTCATTTTTTGTAAAAGTTGACTGGGTTTAAGATCTCCCAAATCAAGTCCTGTAAGTAGTCTCTGAAGACGCTTATTTTCGCTTTCTTTAAAAGTATTCAGCAAACGTTCTTTAGCAGCGGTATATTTTGTTCGATTATCATCACTTATAATGTCCCACAAACTTTCAACAAATTTCGGTTCTAATTGCGAAACTAAGTAGCTGAATTTTGTATCCTCGGCTGTTATTCCACAAATTGAAAATTGTGCTTCAACTTGAAAGAACCATATTTCTGGTTTTTCTGCCCAAAAAGGAGGTATTTTGACACTTACCCGCGCTACTTCATCTTTTTTCGCTGATCCATTTGTTTTCACACATTTTGTAAATAAATCACAGTTTGCAAACAATTCACGGGTCACCAAGTATGTGGCGGCTTTGTAAAGGTTGCGTGGTGTTATTAAAATCCAGACGGCAAAAATAAAAGACTGCTTTATTTGACTGAAAGTTCTGTTTTCCAGGAAAATTCCCTTTTTAACAGTGAAAGAGAAGTCGTTCAATTTGACATTTTCCAGCTGATTGGTCGTATCCAGAGATTTGTATGTGAATCTGATCGATAAAAAAAGATAAAAAAAAAAAAGGAAAAAAAAAAAAGAACGTGAGGTGTAATTTATGAAGCATATGATCCAGGTCATGATATTGCTGATACCGAGACTGACAAAAGAAAATATCTGAAAATGATCCTGAAATTATATGTTTTAAAAAAGATGGCAAAATAATAATTCGGAATGTCAAGGAAAAAAAAACAACAACGAGTGAATTTGTTTAATTCACTCTAAAGATCTGTACACTACAGAAATATCAATTTATGTTAATACAATTATTATTTGGAAAATAAAATCTTTGTTCTTTTAAATACTAAAATTATTTAAAAGAGCCGACTATTTTGATAAGAAATGCATTCCATAAGTGACAAGGCGATAGATAATACTGTCAACAACAGAGGATTTAAAAATTGTTCTTAAAATATTTTATTAAGTGGTTCATGATGAATGACTATTTTATATGTATAGTTATATTATATGTTATTTTACATGTACTAATATCTGAATCAAAAATATGTTGATTGCACAATCTAAATTAAATTAAAAACTTTAAAAGATCTAGGTCTATTAAAAAAAAATCACATCGGAAATAAAAGAATATGTATATATCCGTTATTTAATATAATGGTTAATACATCTTTAAATATGTTAGGAGGAAAATACATGTCTGTTTATATTCTGGCATTTATATAAATTGGCAGTTTAAAAAAAAAAAAATTAATAGTTATTAATATTTAGAAATATGTTTGAGTAGCACGATGTGCCTTTTCTGGGATACCTTGCGGAGAATCGTTCACAGTGTTGAACTTCGAAAGAATATATCCTCAAACACCGTGAACGACTCATTGTGTCTTGCTTGATCTAGCCGTTGTTTTATTTTTATTCTGACTACAGGCATGTGCTGTTCGTTTTTAAAACTTGACTAATTTAACATCTACAAAAATGGATTTAAATATCCAAGTTGAGGTTTCTACAGCTAAAAGTAATCATATTAAGTGGGTGTTGCAAAGAGCTTGCGACTTTGGTTATAGAACTGTAGCAATAAATACTATTGTGGATTCAAGCAAACTTTCAGGAAAAAATATATCTATACCTGAACCTAAATTAATAGACTTTAAAGCAGAAGAGCTTAAAAATTTCAAAGTATATAATAGAATAACTGCGATTGTTGAAGATAGTATCCATTCTCATCATTTTTTAAAAAGTCCTATTACTAAAATGTATGATATTATTGCAGTACAACCGGTAGGTGAGAAAATGTTACAACATGTTTCTTCTTTATCAGACATCGATATTATAAGTTTAGATTTGACTAAAAAATTAGGATATTCTTTGAAAAGAACTACTACTAGACTTGCGAAAGAAAAAGGGATTTGTTTTGAAATATGCTATTCACCTTGTTTTAGAGGTGCATTACAATTTATTGTAAGTAATTCTTATCTTCTTACTGATGTGTTAAAAGGAAAAAATATACTTTTATCCAGTGGAACATCACTTCTTTCAGAATTAAGAACGGTTGAAGATGTTATGATTTTAGGTTTACTGTTCGGACTTAATAAAAATCAAGCTGAGGAATCTGTAAAAAAAAGTGGTGAACTCGTTCTCAAGCATGCTCGTACTCGTAATGAAACTGGTTGTGGTTATGTATCATTATCAGGTATTATCAATCTACCAAAACATCAGAGTTGGGTTGTTCAGGCATGTAAAGTTCCAAAATTTTCAGAAAGTTCATCAACAAATGATAACCAACACAATGTGACTAAACGAAAGGCAATTGAAATATCAGATGATAAAGACAATAAGCCATGTTCATCCTCAAATAAGCAAGCAGTAGGTGATAAAGACAATAAAGTAAAAAAAAAAATTGTCCATGAATTTAATAAATGATTTTTAAATTTTCATGATTTATTGTTTTTGTTTATCAATTAAAGGATTCAAGAGAATTGAGATAATATTTATTTGAAAAATTACTGCAGATGTAGAAATTCATAATTTTGGTATTAAGTTTAGCTAATAGCTGCATTACTTTTTTAATCATTATATTAATTTCCTCATGTAAAAACATAATTTAATATGCAAGTTGCATATTTAAATTATTAACCCAAAAGTTTATACAAACAAATAAACATGAAAATTTTAATGATAGTAAACTATAACTTCTTGGTTTTACATTGTTATGTAGCTGTTCATCCTATGGTTTAGTGTTTTTTTAATTTTGAATTGGGTAATACTTGCTTTTTTTTAAAAAATCTATATTTCATTTCTTAAAATTAATCTTTGGTAATTTACATTTTTCTTCTTCAAGAAATCATTAACATTAGAGGAATTTTAAGGCTTTGAAAAATATTTGTTTTTAAAAACGGTTCCACTCTACATAAAGTTTTGATTTCAAGTGTTCTGTGCTATTCTAAAAAAGTTTCAGAATTATTTTATTCTGTGTAAAAGTGTGATTGAATGAATTGAAGACAGAAAATATAACTTTTCTATTATGAAATCTCTTTCTAGATTATATATTCAGTTTATATATCATATTTACATTCTCTAGATTATATGTCATATTTTACTTAGATTATATACTCAGTAATGTCTCTTGGTCTGCCCTGGGTATTAGGATTTTAACTGTCGGTGCTCCACTTATCACGAAGCACTGTCTGCATACTTAAAAAAAATGTCATTTCAAATATATAATGTAAATTTTATTTTTTATTTCACATTGATTTAATCAAATATATTCTTAATTGATATTTAAATTACTATTTCAACATGTTAACAATTCTGTTCTTTAATGCTAGAATTAGGGAAACTCATTAGCACGTATTAATTTGAGCACTTCCTATAAAATGTAAAATACTTCGGCATTTCTTCTTCTGCCACGGTTGTCTACCTACTAGCAGATTTCGAGACAGGGGATGTTTTCTTTATATGAGGCAGGGTTGTTAGCTCTATGTCCAACACTCATATTAGACAGGACCTGTTTAAAACAGATTCCTAATCACTACAAACATTTATGGCGCTGCATGGACTAGAACCCGAAATATGTGGCAATAAGTCCCTTGGTCATTAGACCTGCATTTATGACTAAACATTTTATGTATTTACGTTGATAAAACAAACTTAATATTTTAGCTTCTTTTTCTTTTCATAAGTAAAAGATGTTAGAACAAATCCTTTATATTATATGAAAATTCTTTTGTGAGTATTCCTGTCTTTTCACTTCATTCCAATTATCCTGGTTTATTTGATCCAAGGGCAGTTTTTTGAAACTATTCAAATCATTTTATGTTATTGATAAACAATCTTGTAATAAAACTACAGTTATTTCATGCCAGTATTCTAAAATATATAACATGTAGTTGTAATTTCAGCATAGCAAAGAAATTTTACATCTGTATAAATACTTTCTTCTTATTGTTTTGTGTTTTTATATTTGAAATAAAACTAGCTTAATATAACATTTTTTTAAACTTAAAAGCATTTTTGATGCCTTCATACATGCATGAAAGCAGCATAATAGAAATAAAAATTTTGAATTATTGAATTCTCAATGGAACAAATTAAAAAAGAAAATTCATGTATTATTTTTGGAAGAAAAGCATTCTTAGGTGGTGCATTTTTTAAGTACTAATATTTTCGAAGTAAAAAAAAAAACCAAATTGATATTAACTGCAATATACATATTCATGTTCTACAATATACATATATTGCTAAGAAATTATAAGATTATTTAGTGTTATACATATATGAAGAAAATGAAACTTATATCATTTTCTTCATGTATGTAACTATGTTAAAAAACCTCAATGGTGAATTTTTTTTTATAATCATCTGTGTTCCAATTATTTTTATAATTTATATTTATTTTATAATAAGTAAGTGATTGAAAAGTGAAAATTTAAATATGAAATATATATGAAGTTCTAACATTGAATAAATTGTTTTTTTAACTTCTAATAAATATCTAATTCTAATAAAATTTTTAACTTCTAATAGTTCTATGTATACAATATACATCTTTAGTGGCATACAAAGATATGCAGCTAATATTCTAATTCTTCATAATATTATGAGTGTACTTTTCTATTAATCCACTTCCAATCTTTATTAAAATTAGTTATGTAAAAGATTCATAATTGCAATGTATAGTATTTCAAGATCTAGTAAATTTTGCTGAGTTGACATCCTCTGACTTTGTGAAAAACTGAGCATTTGAACTTATGGAAATGTATAACCTTGTTCAACTTGTAATGTATTACAAATTGAATATAGTATCATTTATACCTACAAAAAAAAAAAAAAAAAAAAATTATTAAGACTTTTTAACCATTTTGTATTTAAAATGGAATTTTTTTTTTTTAATAATCTAATTTTTAACACATTGTATTCTTTTGTATAGTAAACAAATTTCTTTACTCTTTATTCTGTTCAAAAATTTTAATGTTGATTATTATTCTGAAACAAATAATGTTTTTTTTAAAAGTAAATGTATTGAGATAAAAATAGGCTACATAATGTAAATTAAAAAATTAAACCTGATAAGGCCATCTTTCACATTACATTGGCTGGAACTTCACTATGTTAAGACAATCCTAATCAAATTTATGCATGAGCATTTTAATTTCACTTAAGTTAATTATGTTTTAAATCATGTTTTTATAAATTCTAATCAAGGAAAATGTAGAAAACGTTTTGATATGCACAGCATTATAAAACGATATGTACATTTAAAAACTGTTACGTTCAAGAATTTTGACATAACTAGTTGAAAAAATTTCACATTAAACATTTTAATTTCTTTCATCTTTGAAATAAATATTGCTTAAAAATTCATATGATTTTTGTAGACAATAAAATGCATCCTATTAAATGAATCATAAAACATTTTCTTTCAAATTTTTAGTATTGTTGGAAAGAGGATCTAGTTTATTTCAGAAATGATTATTGAAAGATTAACATATAATTCGGTAATATCCACAATCATCCCTAATGCTAATAAAAATAAGAGTTCCTAAATTTTCTATAAATTTTAATTCAGTATACTCCCTTTAATAAGTTTAGAATTTCAGCAGGATATTATCTTCTTTCAAATTTACTTGTAGCTCTCATTTGGTACTTTTGCTTCTTATTAATCCATTTTCATTCATAAAATATTTAGAAATAGTAAAGTGTATAATTGAATATTTCTAAATTACATGTAAGAAAACATAATTATATATTGTGAAGAATTGATAATTTTTGAAGGACGAAAAACAAAAAAATAGAACTTTATGTTAGACTAATTATGCAGCTTTTCGATATTTTATTTCATCTATTACAGATACACGTTTTTAAAAAAAGAATTTCATATTCTAAATTATTGTGACTGTATTTTACTATTAGTGAACATTAATCTTAGATATAGAAATATAAGAAGTCATAATTTATAGAGAAATTTAATTTAGAAATCAATTTCAGAAAGTAATTTCATGCCATTTATATTTTAAAACACCATCTCGCTCATACATTTTGTTTTCAATTGTATGCTTATAAATTGATATAAATTTACTGCCGTTGTATCTGTATTTTCCAGCACGAGTGTCATTATCAGTTTTATAGAACATGTCCCTTGGAAAATGTACGGCTTGTCGAATGGCATCTGCAGCTCTTTTAACGTCTTTCTTGTCTGAATAATTTTGTGTATAACAGCATATTACACCCATGGATTTTCCTGGCTCATTGTTACATGCAGTAGAACATTTAGCAGAGAAAAGAACATTATCCTCTGCTAATTTTTTTATGCATGACCATGCATAATCATGTTGGGTCATTCCTCTTGCTTCGCATATATTTACATTATCATAAAATAAAAGCCATTTTCCAATTGTTGAAGGATCTATGTCATCCCAGTTTTCATAGGTAACAGAAGTAGCATAAATCCATTCATGATTTGTCTCTTTCATTGGTACAATGAACTCTGGTGGGAAGAAAGGTTTCCGAGAAGCTTCCATTATCTGAAAAAAATTAAATTACTATAATAAAATAAATCATTTGAGAATATTTATTTGAAATAAGCATCTATAAATTTACAGAACCTAAATCATGAAAATAAAAATTAATTTTAGGGTTTTAAAAATATATCAATATTATTTGGTTTGCGATTTATCACAAACCTAAACCATCCAAGTCTAGTTTTGAATTGATTTCTATATTTTTGTAACCACCAATTTAGATCAAATATGTTAAAAACAGGATGTTTTCTTTTGCTTTATCTAGTTTAAAATGGAAAAAAAAAAATTTCACATATTTTATATTAAATTATGTTATTTTTACAAATTTTTTTTGTCAATAATATATTTGATTGTTTAGTACTTACTTAAATTGAAAATATATCAATGGAAGTTTGATTGATGTGAACAAAATTTTACAATACTAAATTTATTATATGTATAATAGCATAATTTAACAGAAATAGCGTTTAAAAATTAAAATAATTTTAAACAAAATTTATATTGAGTTTCTAAAATTATTTTATTCTATAAATATAAAATTATAATATTGGTTTACCATTTAATTTGATTTACACTGAAACATCTATTATGTCCTCGATTTGAACAGAAGGCGTATAAATTTTTTAAGTACGATAAGTAATATATATCTGTTCGTAATCTTGCAACGATATATTATAAGGGTAATAGTTTACGAAAACCAATGTGAATAAATAAGGGGAATTCCCTTTTTGGCTACTGATAAACGACGAAAGTTGCTTTTAGTGTAGAAATATTTTGAGCGATTTAAATAGCCTTGCCGTCGACTTATTAGTTTAAAATGCAAACTTTAATTCCTCTCTTTTTTTTTTTTTTTTAAGGCAAAAATTTATCAAATCGTCATTTATTTCTACATCTAAAGTTATTTTATAGTATTAAAAAAAAGGCCATATGCTTTAATTTCCCCGTAACAGGGACGATTAAAGGGTGTAATAATTTGCTTTGTAACTCTCAAATCGACGGCTTTGTTCAAGTTTGGGGAGCATTTAATAATAATAAAGCGATAAAGCATAAAGAAGAAAGACTGTTGGTATTAGAAAAACTATTAATTGACGATTAAAAAAATTACTTCTAATTATTCTTGCTGCAAAAGCAGATATCTACAGATCATGGATTGTGGTCAGTAATACAAGTTTTTTTACTGCATTTTCTTCTTATTCAGTTCCTTCTATTAGCTCACACTCTCTCTATATATATCTTGTTCAAATTTTCAATCGTTCATAAAATACTTTTTATTCATCCACTGAAGTTCAAATACATTTTTTTAACTTGTAGTGGATGACACTGAATGTTAATACAGATTTTTCAAATATTAATTCATTCATTAAATTTAATTCATTAATTTTTTTTTTTTTTTAGATTTAAGTTGCATATATCTGCCAATAGATGGCGACAGATAAACCTAAAAAATGAATGAAAATTATTTATAAAGGACTTTCTGCAATAGAGTGAAAAATAATATGGATTCAAAAAATTGCAAGATTCTCGCGGGGGTTCCTCAGGGATCGATCTTGGGACCTTTCCTGTACAATATTTACACTAATGACATTCCACAAGACCACAGAATTAAATTGACATTGTATGCTGATGATACAGCAATTATTACTCAGGGGAGGCGATTACACATTATTCAGAAAAATTTACAAAACTACATCAACACACTTGAATTATGGCTAAATGGAAAATTAAACTTAATGTCGCGAAAACTGAAGCAGTGCTATTTACCAGGAAAACTGTTTATAATCCACCTAACATAATTATCTCTAATACTAACATTTCCTGGTCTAAAGAAGCCAAGTATTTAGGTGTAATTTTTTGATAGACGACTAACATTTAAAGCACATATTGACTACCTCCGCGATAAATTTAACACTCAATTTCGTAAATTATATTCTGTTCTAGGCAGGCACTCAAAACTAACAACTGAATTAAAAAAACTAATATATTTAGCTTATCTTCGTCCGATAATAACATATGCGAGTCCAGTCTGGGGCTCTACTGCAAAAAGTAATTTTCAAGTCTTGGAAAGATTGGAAAATAAAGTTATACGTATGATTGTTAATGCTCCCTGGTACTTCCGTAACAAGGAAATTAAATTTGCTCTTTCCATGCCTAGTTTTCGGGATTATGTGGCTAAAATTTCTAACAATTTCCACACATCTCTCAATAGTTCTGATAATTCTGTTATTACTGCATTAAATAAAATTGATTATGATATTTCCCTGCATACGTTTCGCAAGAGGCCACGCCATGTATTAAATATTAATCAGTAGACTTGTTTTCTTTTTTAACTTCTATCTCTGGTCCTGATAATTTTTTTTGATCAGGTTTGCGTACCGAGTTTGTTTGTGTTTATTTTTCTTTTTGCTCCTGCGTGAGTGCTATGATGTGCTTCGGCTTCCGGTATTTTTGACTTTTTTCTTTTTTATTTTGTACTTTTTGCTTTGTATATACTGTATTTGTATTTTTGTTTTTATTTTTCTCTATATATTGTGCAATTTGTGTTAATTATCAATGGGCAGTGACCGACTGCCACTGTATATTATGTTTGCCATTTTGAGGTCTGGTCGCTTCGCGACCAAGGTACTCCATTCACCTACACCGATTCTCTAGAGTGAAAAAAAGTATTAATTGACTTAAATTTTTTTTTTTTTATATATTGTTTATTGAAACCTGGCTTTAATGCAGTCACATGTGTGTTAAAAGAAATCGAACGTAAATAGCGAAGCGCGATAATTTACGAATCATCATCATCAGTGGCGTAACAGCCCCATGGTGAGCCAAGGCCGTCTGCCTACTGGCAGATTTCTAGAAGGCGGGTGATTCTTTTGGTAGGATTGTCAGACCAACGCTCCACGGTCATATTAGGCAGGGTCCTACGGTTTAAAATTTAAAGAATACTATTGATAAAAATATAATAATGATAATATAAATTTATTCAGCAGCAATTTCAACCTTTTCACTTTTAAAAGTTATTTTGTTTTTATTTTCGTATCTATAGTTACCTTTATTTTCTGTGTGTAATGCAAATGTTACTATGATTGATTTTTATAAATAATTTCAGCTTCAATGTATCTTATTTACAACATCTTTATTTACTATGTTTACTAAGATATTTAAATTATATATATATATATATATATATATAATACAAAATTTGTGTTACTTTTTTTTATATCTTCCCGTTTGTTGACTTAAAGAAGAAAGAAGATTTTTCTCCCTAAAAAGGATGTGTAATTGTATTTGTAATTATTTTGTGCAATTTAAATTTGTATCAATGTGTATTTGTTCGCTATTATTTGTATAGATATATTAATTCTTCTACCATTTTTAAAAATAACGTAACTTTTGTTACTGGTAGGGGAGTGATGTAGCGACACCTATTGATGGAAAATGGAATACAAATTGAACGACTTCTACTTTCACTGTTAAAAAGGGAATTTTTCCGCTAGAATAAAAAACAGAACGTAGTTGGCGTTAGAAATTAAATAAAAGATGTTGTAAATGTGAAAATTGATTATCGTCTTTTTTTATTTGCCGTCTGGATTTTAATAACACTACGCAACCTTTACAAAACCGCCACAAACTCATTATGCCTCAATTGCTTTCAGACATAATTTAGTCTTCCTATATTTGATACAAATGAATACATAAATATTCAGCAATTTTGAGTGAGTGCATGCGCGTATACATAGCTTCAAATTCACCAAAATTGGCAGAAATAATTCTAATAAAAGCCAAGATCAAGTAGAAAAAATTCGTAATTGGATCAATATTTGTTAAGAAATTACCCAATTTGGTCTTGCCAATTTTACAATTTTCGTGGTTGGCGAATTTTTCGCAGTTATTTTTATTTTATTATTACGATTATTATTTTTATTATTTTTTACTTAATTGTATATAATAGGTTTTTTTTTAATAAAGATAATAATAAATTTATTCATTTTACGTTAGCCGTTTAATCCGAAGAAGTCGCCTATGTTGCAATTCGAAGTATATCGTCACTACCGTTAAGGTTCAATTCAAGGAATTCTCCACTGGGTGTAAAATGTGATAATTTAAGGTGTGAGTTGAAAAGGGGAAATATAGTATGAAAAAAAAAGAAAAGGTTTTTAGGGCTGACTAGTATTGGGAAATGTTTTTCTAATATCAGTTTTTTTTTATTCTGACTACTGACATATGCTGTTTGTTTTTAAAACTTGAGTAATTTAACATCTATGAAAATTGATTTAAATATCCAAGTTGAAATTTCCAAACCTAAAAGTAATCATTTTAAGTAGGTGTTGCAAAAGAGCTGGAGACTTTGGCTATAGAACTGTAGCAATAAATACTATTATTGGATTCAAGCAAACTTAAAAGGAAAAATATATCTATACCTGAATCTAAATTAATCGATTTTACAGCAGAAGGGCTTATAAATTTCAAAGTATATAATAGAATAACTGCGGTTGTTGAAGATAGCATTCATTCTCATCATTTTTTAAAAAGTCTTATTACTAAATTATATGATATTATGGCTGTAACCGGTAAGTGAGAAAATGTTACAAAATGTTTCTTCTTTATCATACATTGATATTATAAGTTTAGATTTGACAAAAAAAAAAAATTTAGGATATTCATTGAATAGAACTACTACTGCATTTGCAAAACAAAAAGGAATTTGTTTTGAAATCCGTTATTCACCTTATTTTAGAGGTGCATTACAATATATTGTAAGCCTTATCTTCTTACTGGTGTGTTAAAAGAAAAAATATATATATACTTTTATCCAGTGGAACATCACTTCTTTGAGAATTAAGAAAGGTTGAAGATGTTATTTTAGTTTTACTGTTATGACTTAATAAAAATAATGTAAATTTTATTTTTAACTCACATTGACTTAATCAAATATATTCTTAATTGATATTTAAATTACTATTTCAACATGTTAACAAATCTGTTCTTTAATGCTAGAGTTACAGAAAACTTGCTTACTAGCACATATTAATTTGAGCACTTCCTAAAATGTAAAATACTGCATTTCTTCTTCTGCCACTGTCGTCTATCTAGTAGCAGATTTCGAGATGGGATGTTTTCTTTTTATGAAGTAGGGTTGTCAGCCCTATGTCCAACACTCATATTTGACCGGGACCTGTTTAAAACGGATTTCAAATCACTACAAACATCTATGGCACTGCATGGACTAAAACCCGAAATATCTGGCACTAATTCCCTTGGTCATCGGACCCTTTCTGCATTTATGACTGAACATTTTATGTATTTACATTGATACAACAAACTTAATATGTTTTAGCTTCCTTTTTTTTTTTTTTCATAACATAACATAAGTAAAAGATGCTACTGCAAATTCTTTACATTATATAAAAATTCTTTTGTTAGAATTTTCTTTTGTAAGTATTCCTGTCTTTCACTTCATTCCAATTATCCTGGTTTATTTGATCCAAGGGCAGTTTTTTTGAAACAATTCAAATCATTTTGTATTTTTATGTTATTGATACACAATCCTGTAATAAAACTACAGCTATTTCATGCCAGTAATCTAAAATAGTATATAATACGTAGTTGTAATTTCATCATTGCAAAGAAAATATTGAATAATTTACATCTATACAATTACTTTCTTTTTTTTTTATATTTGGAATAAAACTAGCATAACATAACAGTTTTTAAACTTTAAAAGCATTTTTGATGTCTTAATACATATATGAAAGCATCACAATAGAAATAAAAATTTTGAATTATTCTATTCTGAATGGAACAAATTAAAGAAAATTCATCTATTATCTTTGGAAGAAAAACATTCTTAGATGGTACATTTTTAAGTACCAATATTTCCGTGGGGGAAAAAAAAAAAAAAAAAAAAAACACACAGATTGATATTACTTGCAATATACATATTAATGTTCTACAGAGTACATATATTCCATGCTCAGAAATTATAAGATTATTTAATGTGTTACTTACATATGTGAAGAAAATGATATATCTTTAAAACTATTTAAAAAAAGCTCAATGGTAATATTTTATTATCTATGTTTTAATTATTTTATAGTAAGTGATTGAAAAGTGAAAACTTAAATATGAAATATATATAAAGTTCTAACATTGAATACATTTTTTTTAACTTTTACTACAATAGTTCTATGTATACAATATACATCTTTAGGGTCATACAAGATATGCAGCTAATATTCCAGTTCTATATAATACGAGTGTGAATTTCTATTAATCCACTTCCAATCTTTATTAAAATTAATTATGCAAAAGATTCATAAGTGCAATGTATAGTATTTCAATATTTAATACATTTTGCTGAGTTGACATCCTCTGACTTTGTGAAAAACTTAGCATCTGAACTTATGGGAGAAAAAACAACCTTCGAAATCTCTTAAATGTTTTAAATTGAATATGGTGTCCTTTATATCTACAAAAAATAAAAATGATAATAATAATAGTAATCTGGTGAAGACATTTGCCCATCTTGTATTTAAAATAGATTATTTAAAAAATTCCAATTTTAAACATATTGTATTCTTCCATATAATAAGCAAGTTTCTTTACTCTATTTAAAATTTTTAATGTTGATTGTTATTCTGAAATAAATAATGATTTTTAAAAGTAAATGTATTGTGATAAAAACGAGCTACTTAATATAAATACAAAAATTAAACTTGTGTAAGAACATCTTTCACATTACATTGGCTGGCAGACAATCCTAATCAAATTCATACATGAGCATTTTAATTTCACTTAAGTTAATTATGTTTTAAATGCTGTAAATCATGTTTTCCTAAATCCTAATCAAGAAAAATTTAGAAAATGTTTTTATATGCACAGCATATTAAAAACGATATGTCCATTTAAAAACTACTATGTTCTGAGAATTTTGACATAAATAGTTGAAAAAATTTCACATTAAACATTTTAAAAATGTTAACTTCTTTCATCTTTGAAATAAATATTGCTAAGAAATTCGGTACTTATGTATTAACGATACCTTGGCGACAGTTGCGCCAATAAAGAGCACACGCGCCAACCGCAGCTACAGATTTGGCGGTTTTAAGTGGCGCCAATCTACACTTAAAATTTTTGTTCCAAATAATAAAATATATAAAACACTTCATTTAAAAATCAAAACGCTTTCAAAATTCAAAACACTTTCATCAATTTCCACAATGCAATCTGGTCCACATACCTTCTTTTTTGGTTTATTCTCCATATCCAAGACAC
The DNA here is from genome assembly GCA_021605095.1 of Caerostris extrusa. NCBI lineage: Eukaryota > Metazoa > Arthropoda > Arachnida > Araneae > Araneidae > Caerostris > Caerostris extrusa. The sequence continues at coordinate 61,408 of BPLR01002506.1, forward strand.
ATAATTCACGCATGTAATTGTTCCAATCTATAACAGTTTTATCCAATAAATCAAGTTGCTTTTCACAAAAATTTAATCGACGTCAACTCCTCGCACCAGCAGTATATGAATCTCAAAGCTGTACAAAATGGAATTCTGCTTCCCTCAAACCAGTTGTCTTTTCTAAGTCCCACACGATAAGCACACTGAAATTGCATTTCCAAAACTCACGTTTATCAAAATAAAGTTTCATGTCATGGGAATTGGGACATTTTCGTTGTTTTGGTAAAATATTTCGCTCCTGAAAAAAATAAAATTGCATCTTGTTCTGTTTCTGGCAAATCCCAAATAAGCATTTTCATAGCACTACAAAATGGCATCAAAACTCAGCAAATCTGCAGCTGTTAGATTGGCGCCACTTAAAAACCGCCAAGTCTGTCGCCAAGGTATCGTTAATACGTAAGTACCAGAAATTCATATGATTTCTGTAGGCAAAAAAATTGCATTATATTAAATGAATCATAAAACATTTTCTTTCAATTTCAGTGTTGCTGGAAAGAGGTTCTAATTTATTTCATAAATGGTTATTGAAAGTTTAACATGTAATTCAGTAATATCCACAATCATCCCTAATGCTAATAAAAATAAGAGTTGCTAAATTTTCTACAAATTTTAATTCAGTATACTCCCTTTAATAAGTTTAGAATTTCAGCAGGATATTATCTTCTTTCTAATTTGCTTGTAGCCCTTATTTGATACTTTTGATTCTTATTAATCCATTTTCATTCATAAAATATTTAGAAATAATAAAGTGTATAACTGAATATTTCTAAGTTACATGTAAGAAAACATAATTATATATTGTGAAGAATTGATAATTTTTGAAGGACGAAAAACATAAAAAAAATAGAACTTTATGTTTAAGTAAGACTAATTATGCAGCTTTTTCAATATTTTATTTCATCTATTACAGATACATGTTTTTTAATGAAAGAATTTCATATTCTAAATTATTGTGACTGTATTTTACTATTAGTGAACATTAATCTTAGATATAGAAATATAAGAAGTCATAATTTATAAAGAAATTTCATTTAGAAATCAATTTTAGAAAGTAATTTCATGCCATTTATATTTTAAAACACCATCTCGCTCATACATTTTGTTTTCAATTGTATGCTTATAAATTGATATAAATTTACTGCCTGTGTATCTGTATTTTCCAGCACGAGTGTCATTATCAGTTTTATAGAACATGTCCCTTGGAAAATGTACGGCTTGTCGAATGGCATCTGCAGCTCTTTTAACGTCTTTCTTGTCTGAATAATTTTGTGTATAACAGCATATTGCACCCATGGATTTTCCTGGCTCATTGTCACATGCAGTAGAACATTTAGCAGAGAAAAGAACATTATCCTCTGCTAATTTTTTTATGCATGACCATGCATAATCATGTTGGGTCATTCCTCTTGCTTCGCATATATTTACATTATCATAAAATAAAAGCCATTTTCCAATTGTTGAAGGATCTATGTCATCAAGGTTTTCATGGGTATCAGAAGCAACATAAATCCATCTTTGTTTTGTCTCTTTCATTGGTACAATGAAATCGGGTGAGAAAAAAGGTTTCTGAGAAGCTTCCATTAGCAGAAAATAATTGACTATAATAAAATAAATCATTTCAGAATATTTATTTAAAATAAGATACATATTCATGTTCTACAATATACATATATTCATGCTAAGAAAATTATAAGATTATTTAGTGTTATGTACATATATGAAGAAAATGAAACTTATATCATTTTCTTCATGTATGTAACTATGTTAAAAAACCTCAATGGTAAATTATTTTTTTTTTTTCATAATCATCTGTGTTCCAATAAAATAGGCTATAATGTAAATAGGATAAAAATAGGCTACATAATGTAAATTAAAAAATTATGCTTGATAAAGCCATCTTTCACATTACATTGGCTGGAACTTCACTATGTTAAGACAATCCTAATCAAATTTATGCATGAGCATTTTAATTTCACTTAAGTTAATTATGTTTTAAATGCTATAAATCATGTTTTTATAAATTCTAATCAAGGAAAATGTAGAAAACGTTTTGATATGCACAGCATTATAAAACGATATGTACATTTAAAAACTGTTACGTTCCAAGAATTTTGACATAACTAGTTGAAAAAATTCACATTAAACATTTTAAAAATTTTAATTTCTTTCATCTTTGAAATAAATATTGCTTAAAAATTCATATGATTTTTGTAGACAATAAAATGCATCCTATTAAATGAATCATAAAACATTTTCTTTCAAATTTTTAGTGTTGTTGGAAAGAGGATCTAGTTTATTTCAGAAATGATTATTGAAAGATTAACATATAATTCGGTAATATCCACAATCATCCCTAATGCTAATAAAAATAAGAGTTCCTAAATTTTCTACAAATTTTAATTCAGTATACTCCCTTTTTAATAAGTTTAGAATTTCAGCAGGATATTATCTTCTTTCTAATTTGCTTGTAGCCCTTATTTGATATTTTTGATTCTTATTAATTCATTTTCATTAATAAATATGTATAAGTAATAAAGTGTATAATTGAATATTTCTAAATTTCATGCAGAAAAGCATAATTAAATATTGTGAAGAATTGCTAATTTTTTAAAAGGGGGAAACCCTAGAATTTTATGTTTAAGTAAGATTAATTATGAAACTTTTTCAATACTTTATTTCGCATTTTACAAATACATGTTTTTTTAATGAAAAAAATTCATATATTAGACCAGTATGACTTTGTATTTTAGTATTAGTGAACATTAATCTTAGATATAGAAATATAAGAAGTCATAATTTACAAAGAAATTTAATTTGGAAATCAATTTTAGAAAGTAATTTCATGCCATTTATATTTTAAAACACCATCTCGCTCATACATTCTGTTTTCAATTGTATGCTTATAAATTGATACAAATTTACTGCCGGTGTATCTGTATTTTCCAGCACGAGTGTCATTATCAGTTTTATAGAACATGTCCCTTGGAAAATGTACGGCTTGACGAATGGCATCTGCAGCTCTTTTAACGTCTTTCTTGTCTGAATAATTTTGTGTATAACAGCATATTACACCCATGGATTTTTCTGGCTCATTGTCACATGCAGTAGAACATTTTGCAGAGAAAAGAACATCATTCTCTACTAATTTTTGTATGCATGACCATGCATAATCATGTTGGGTCATTCCTCTTGCTTTGCATATATTTACATTATCATAAAATAAAAGCCATTTTCCAATTGTTGAAGGATCTATGTCATCAAGGTTTTCATGGGTATCAGAAGCAACATAAATCCATCTTTGTTTTGTCTCTTTCATTGGTACAATGAAATTGGGTGAGAAAAAAGGTTTCTGAGAAGCTTCCATTAGCAGAAAAAAATTGACTATAATAAAATAAATCATTTGAGAATATTTATTTAAAATAAGCATCTATAAATTTACAGAACACAAAGCATGAAAATAAAAATTAATTTTTGAATTTTAAAATATATCAATATTATTTGGTTTACGATTTATCACGAACCTAAACTATCCAAGTCTAGTTTTTGAATTGGTTACTACTTTTTTAAGCAACCACAAATTTAGAAAAAAAAAAAAACATGTTACAAACAGGATGTTTTCTTATTCTTCATCTTGTTTAGAATACAAAAAAATTTCACATATTTTATAGTTATTTTTTTTTTTAATTTTGTTGTCCATAATATATTTGATTTAGTACTTACTTAAATTGAAAATATATCAATGGAAGTTTGATTGATGTGAACAAAATTTTACAATACTAAATTTATTATATGTATAATAGCATAACTTAACAGAAATAGAATTTAAATATTAAAATAGTTTTAAACAAAATTTATATTGAGTTTCCAAAATTATTTCATTCAATTAGTATAAAAATTACAATATTGATTTAACTTATAAATTAATTTCCACTGAAATATATAAATTATATCTTTTGAACAGACGGCGTATACATTTTTTAAATACGATAAGAAATATATATATATACCTGTTCGTATGCTTCCAACGATCTTGAATCGAAGGTGTATATGGGGATACGAAGCAGAAAGGACTATAATCCCCTAATCACTATATAGGAACAGTTCGGTTTCCCTATTTAATATGTCACTCTCCACAACGCTATACGATCGTGTTAGACCGGAACCTACTGTAGCGTAGTTGTTTACGAAAACAAAATGTGAATCAATACGGGGAATCTCCTTTTTGGCTACTGATAAACGACGAAAGTTGCTTTCAGTGTAGAAGTATTAGTAGTAAGCGATTTAAGTATTTTAAGCGATTTAAAATGCCCTCGTCATCGACTTATTAATTTAAAATGCAAACTTTAATTCTAAAAAAAAAAAAAAAAAAAATGGCAAAAATTTATCAAATCGTCATTTATTTCTACATCTAAAGTTGTTTCATAATATTTGATAAAAAGGCCATATGCTTTAATTTTCCTCTTAACTGGGACGATCAAGGGATGTAATAATGACCTTTGTATAAGTTTGGGCAGCATTTAATAATAATAGAGCCATGAAGTATAAAGAAGGAAGACTGCTAGTATTAGAAAAATTATTAGTTGAAGATTAAAAAATTACTTCCAATTATTCTTGCTGTAAAAGTAGATATCTACAGTTAATGGATTGAGGGCAGTAATACAAGCTTGTTAACTGTGTTTTCTACTAATTTATTGAAACATGGCTTTAATGCAGTCACACATTTATTAATAAAAGAAATCGTATGCAAATAGCGAATCACGATACTACTGTGTCCAAAAACTAAGACCAGTTTTTAATTTAAATTTCCCGGGCATATGGTATTTCAATTTTTTTTTTTTTTTTCTTCTTCCTTTTTTAGGTTGTTAGCACTTACTTTGACATCTGTGTGAAATTTTACTTCAAAATATTCATTAGTGCTTGAGTTACGCTTGGTTTTTGTGAGATGCTAAAACTGATTCCGGCGATATTTGAAATGTCTGAATTAACTGAGCAAGAACTTGCATTAAATTTTGTTTGCGGAATGAATATTCGTGTGCGAAAACGTATAGAATGTCGCAGAAGGCATTCGGTGAGCATTCCTATATCGGAAAGAAAGACGAAGCGCCCTCGGGCCGACCATCAAAACCAACCGACGATGCTCACGTCCAAAAAATTAAAGATTTGGTGCTTGTAAATCATCTATTTACAATTAGAGACCTTGCTGATGATGTTGGAATTTCAAAATTCCATTTTAAAAGATGTTTGGGCCTCAAATCTTGATTGGTACCGAAAACACTCAATGCAGTGTGAGCAGGCGCATTCATTCATGACTTTTTCGCCAAAAATGAAACCCATATTGTTCCACAACCACCGTATTCACCTAATTTAGCATCGTGCTACTTCTGGCCATTCCCTAAACTCAAAAGACCACTCCGTTTTGAGTCGATTAAGAGACATTTCAAAAATCGCCAGAATCATTTTAGCATCTCACAAAAACCAACCGTAACTCAAGCACAAATGAATATTTTGACGTCAAATTTCACACAGATGCCGAAAAACAGTGCCAACAACCTAAAAAAAAAAAAAAAAGTTGAAATACCATATGCCCGCGAAATTGGGCATATAGTATTTCAATGAAAACTGGTCTGAAAAAAAGTAAGGCCAGTATGAAAACTGGTCTTACTTTTTGGACGCAGTAGTAATTTAAGAATATTGTTGACAAATATAAAGCTGAATTCAGCACCAATTTCAACCATTTCTCTTTTGATGTTATTCGAAATTTTTATTTTCATAACATCTTTAGTTACCTGCTTATTTTCTGTGTGTAATGCAAATGTTACTATGATTGATTTCTATGACTAATTTCGGCTTCAAGATGCCTTATTTACAACATCTTTATTTACTATGTCTACTAAGATATTTAAATTTAGATATATAATGCAAAAATTTGTGTTATTTTTTTATATCTTCTTATTTGTTGACTTAAAGAAGATATGGGGCAATGAATGCCCACCCCTAAAAATAGAGCTGTAGTACAAATGTTTGAGAACCATTGATTTAACATAAAATTATTTTTATGCTTTTAATTTATCTCAATATAGACATTCAGTCTTGCTTAACTTATTATGCGTTAATTGCTTTCAGACGAAATATAGTTTTCCTGTATTTGATACCAAATGAATAAATAAATATTGATTAATCTAAAGTTTGTGTGTGCGCGTGCATGCGCGTATGCATAGTTTTAAATTCACCAAAATTGGCATGAATACTTCGAATAAAAAGCCAAGATCAAGTGAAAAAAATTCGAAATTCGATTAATATTCGTTGAGAAATTAGCCAATTAGATCTTGTAAATTTTGCACTTTTCGTAGTTGGCAAATTTTTCAGTTATTTCTATTTTATTATTACGAATGTTTTTATTATTTGCGTTATTTTTTTTTTTTTACTTTGTTGTACTGTTCGTAGACAGGCTAACTAAAATAAAAAAAAGCATACTAATTGATGAATTGCAATCACCTAATATTTTGTTTATTAATTAGGAAAAAATTTTCATTAAATTTTCATTAAACATTTTTATTAAATTTCCATTTTACCAATAAAAATATCCGGTTTAATCCTAGACTCATCCAAAAAAAGTCGCCAATGTTGTAACCCGAAGTATCGTGAATATGTTTGGTTTGTCAATATTTTAGTTCGTCAATTCCAGGAATTCTCCATTGGATGTAAAATTTGATAGTGTAAAGTGTGAAAAAGGGAAATATAGTACGGAAAAAGAAAATGTTTTTAGGGTTGTTTGTTATACTTCAAACTGAAACAGTTAAATTTGTAATGCCTCTAAGAAAAGAAAACTAGTCAATCTGACCAGAATGCTTAGGCTTGGTTCAAAAGGCCGTGAGATGGGATGTGAAAACACCATTATTTTTGTTTTCATAATTTAATTGGAATTATTCTCAAATCCGACATTTGTTATGGGAATTTATACTACAAATTATAATATCATTAGTGGTTATAGTGCTTAACAATAGAAATAATAGATTAACAGTTTTATACAAATTAAACGACATTTTTAATTTGGATTAAACGGCATTTGTTAATATTCACCTTGGCAAGCTTTTAGTCATATAATTTGAATTATACGATTCATAATGTTTTTTTATTATTATCTAATGTTTCTAGGAAAGAGCTGAAGCATTTTTACGGAATCAAATTTTGTGACAGTTTTTATTAGAATTGAAATTATTTTATTTTACGCATTTAAAAATATAATTTTTAGAAAGGGTTCCATGACCTTTATTAATTCGCAAAAAGGTCCTTGGAGCACAGAACCCCTGATCATCAATATAAAAGTTTTACTTTTCTAGGCACTTGCCGTGCAACGCCATGCTTTATATGTTAGTATTCTAGAATTATAAACAGAATACATTTAAATGTGCCTGATTTCACATACAGGTTTTTGGTTTTACTCGTAAAGGTAAAAAAGATTGATGTAATGATATAAATTTTTTTGTAAAAACGGTTTTTTCCCCTGATGCAGCTGGCAAACACTTAGACAGCTGTCTTGGATGTCTTAAGGTAAGCGCTGCAAAGACGTTACTCACTTTGCATTACCCAGGGGGCGCGTGTAACTTGAAGATAAGCCACGGACACGGAGTAATAATGCCCCCGCAATGCTCTACGATCATATTAGACCGGGACCTACGGTTTAAAGTGGATTCCGAACCACTACAAACATCCATGGCATCGCCGGGACTCGAACCCTAAACCTGGGGTACCGAGCGCTAGCCACTCGACATTCAGGCCCAAATTGCATTGTTATAATACATTATTTTGGTTAATCTTGCGATGATTTTCAAAGATGATTTCAATAAATTCAAACAGAATGCTGAAATAAAGAAATAAATCAATGCATTTTGCCATTTATGTTCCCAATTTTCAATATATTTAATTTCATTAAAAATATATAGCCTAATTAAATTTTATTCACTGTTAGCATGGGGGCACTTGTATTGTTTGCTATTTGCATCTAAAAATCCATTAGTATGTTGGTAGATTGCCAGTGTTATGGCCTATAGAGAAGGGGAAACTGCTTTTTAGAAAGATTATCAAGGACAAATGCCCTTAATTTTCCCGCATATCACGTAATTTGACATTTGATGCAGGACTGATATTCTGTACAACATCTTTAATTTTTTCAAAGCAGTCAAGTCAATTTCGGGTTGATCGCTAGTTACAACAGAGTCAAAAAGGAAGCTTTGGTATAAAGATGATGTTTATTGCTTTAACTCTGTTTTAGCTAGATAAAATAGATATTGTTAGATAAAATATTAAGTTTACCCATGTAAATGAAATTAATTTTTGTGTGTGTTAGCTTACCATTTTAATCATGTTTCATCTATGGATAATACATTACCATTAGATCTTGTTCATGCAATTTTTCAGGATTTCTTACAAACTCCTTTGCATCTTCTTCTTCATTGGAGCAACAGCCCCATGGGGGGTGGGGGGGCAAGGCCGTCTGTCTACTGGCAAATTTCGAGACAGGAGATGTTTTCTTTTTACGGGGTAGAATTATTAGCACTACGAGTCCTATTAGACTGGGATCTACTTTTAATGTGATTACGAACCACTACAAATATCCATGGCATAGCAGGAACTCGAACCCAAACCCTGTGTTACAGCGAGACAGAGACTAGTCACGCGGTCACCAGGCCCCTCCTATGCATCTACCGAGTAGAAAAACAGTTTTATAGCTGATTTCATACTAGGTACCAGCAACAGTTTCATGAAGATTTAAAAACACATCCAGAGATCAACTGAGCAGCGATCCGAGTAACCCAGGAAAACCTTGATGTGGTCATTTCGCAAACGATTGATTCAGAAGATTATCTCAGAAATACTGTGCCAACAATGAATAATTCTGGGTATGAAGAAACTCTCAAGAAAAAAAAATATTCAGGACTTGAGGATCACTGCAAATGCATTAACTGAGCAAGTAAGGCGCTACAGTCCTTCCCATACTAATGCTATTAATTATAAATGTTTTACTGAGAATCACTCTTTGAACATCCTGCTAAAAGGCATACTTCCAAAACCTCTCCCCTGCCATGGAATCCAGTTAATTACCACAAATAATAAATTCGACAGATTATCTAACAAAACTCTTAACTGGACGATTCTGCTCCAAAATTAAATACAAAAAAAAAAAAAAAAAAAAAAAAAAAAAAAAATTCCTTCTTTTAATGATTAGGAAAATAAAGAATCTAAATGAACTCTTGATAAACTTGAATTTAACATTAACGAAGATAGCATTGATTTTAAAATTATTTGCATTAAATTTTTGATTACTTGCGGAAGGAAATAATTTAAAATATAGTATTACTAGTAAAGCAGAATGCCTCTTAAAAGCTATTCTGAAAGAATGCCAATATTTATTTCTAATTACGAAATAGAAATCGCTCTGTTAAAAACAGTTACAATTCTGAACTTATTAACCATCTCGCCAGTGGCAGAACCAAATCTCTTCTTTTTTTCCTTTCGAAGTCTTTCTTATTAAATAGACTTCTTCACCTCTCTTAACGAGATTGATACGTTTTTTCGAAGACCTGGGGCAAGACCGTTTCTTCCCTGTTGCAATTAGTAGATTCATATTTTATTTTCTCTACATTTTTTCATGTCTCTCTTAATACTTTAGTTAAGCACGATATAGAATAACATATACTATTTAGGTATTATAAATAAAGCCTTGGTAAAGTATGTAAAATAATTTGATATTTCATAATTAGGTCCAAGGTGTCAGGCATTTTGAACAACATATATAATGTAACATATATCTTTATTATCTGTCTTTTAGGGCTTTTAAAATAGATACAGAAAACTGAAGATATTATAAGATCATTATACAAATATGTATATATTTAAACAGTTTTGACTAAAATTATGATTATATATTATTTAAAAAAAGTTGTTTCTATTTGAAAATTGTTAGATAGAATGAAGATTAATATTGATATATATCATTAATTGAGAACTCTATAATAAATACAACTGATATTCTAATAAATAACAATTTCATAAGAAAAGCATACAGAAAAGGCAAGATAAAAATTTTCATAAATTTTTGCTTTTATTAGTTTAACATTTATTTATCTTTGATTTCTTTTAAACTATTAAAATTTGACTTTTTTATATTTATCACTTAAGAGATTTATTGAATAGTTAACTTTTACATTGCATATGTGAATCAATGAAAATCTTATTTTATTAATTCAATAAGAAAAATTCTCACAGTGTAGTGGTTGTTAAGGTTGGGTTATATTGGTTAATAACTAGAATAATTAAAAAATTAAGAAAATTTTAAAAATTTCTAAACAAAATAGATTTCAGCATTTACAGAACATTGTCATGTTGATATTGGTGTCAATATGCACTTAAAATTTTACTTTAATACAAAAAAAATATTTATAAGTAATTTTAAGGTTGTTTTAATATTTTTAAAAATTTTGACATCATGCAATGCAAAAAATATAGTACGCTTTTATTATTTTATTTAAAATTTCTTAAACAGACAAGAATTAAAAAAAGTTTGGCTTACACTAGACAATTTGGAATAAAATCCATTTTAAGTATAAATAATAAATTTAAATATTCAACAAATTATATTTAGATTAACCATTTGTGATTATATTCACAAATGGTTTACTCAATAATAAAATTCTTTAATTTTTTTTACAATTATTAAAAAAAAAAAAAAAACCCATGAATCATGCCAGGGTCACTATAGTATTTTTATGTACATTTATTCATGTGAATCTAAAAAATTAGTAATACAAAAAAGTTTCTTTTAAAGGAAAATTTATATAGATGAAACATGTAAGAAGTAGGGCACTTGTTTTTATGCTAAAGTTTTTTCTTTCCTTAACGTGAATCTGCTTTTGTAGCTCTTTTTCGAAATTCAACTGTAATTTCTTCAATTGTTCTACCTTTTGTTTCAGGCACTTTAATAAAAGTAAATGCAGCACACATTCCCAAAATAACTGTAAAGATGAGAAATGTATATTCTTTAATTGATTCCTGTAAAATTAGAAAAACATATTAAAGAAATTCCATTTTCATAAATGTATATAGTTTTAATTAGCACATAGTTCAGTAGTAGTCTTTCAATTTGTTTTGTATCATAATATAATATATACATATAAAGCTATCAAAAATTATAGAAACTTATTTTAACAATTAAAAGAAAAACATCTATAATCTATATACATAAAGTTTATGTGTGTGACTGTATTAAAAATGACTTAAAATAAGAACTAGAATATTGAAAAATGAAATTATTTAGTGTGTAATTAAAACTCTTGAAAATTTCTAATGTACATAATAAAAAAAATTACACAGAAATTGCATGTCTTTAAATTTAATTCTCTAACTGTAAGTTCAATATAATAAATATTATGTTATTGATTTGTTTTTAATTATATTTATTGGCAATTTTTTTAATTCAATAAACAAAAATAATTGAATCAACAGAAGTATGGAGTATTCTTAATTATGTTTCTTGCTACAAAACAAATAAGTCACTATGCTATTGAAATTGTTCAAACAAGTACCATTAACATTCCTTCATATTTTTCTAATATTTACAAAAATAAATAAATGACTTTTTTTCTGTTTTGATGATGAGATCATGTGTTTCATATCTTGAAACTTTAGTTGAATTGCAAATTTAAAAATTTCTAAGAAAAATAGATTTCAGTATTTACAGAACATTGTCATGTTGATATTGGTGGCGTCAATATGCACTTAGAAATATTTTTTTGTATTAAAAGTAAAATTGTAAGTAATTTTTATATTATTCTGGTGTTGTGAGAGTATATTTTATGTGTTCCCTTGGAAGGGTGCATGTGATGATCCTTAGCCTTTACCCAGATGCGAATACGATCTATTCAAAGGATGACCAGTTTCTGGAGGCTGCAAGTCTTGCCACAACTGCGGCTGAAAGTGATAGCTCTGTTTAAATTGGTGGTGGCCATGCGAAACTGACAATGACAGTTTATCAAAATATTTAAAAATTTAGTTATCTGTGTTCGAATATTTATGGATGGACAGATGGATTTGATGGATGTAACAGATTCTTTTGGTGGTGGATATGTTGTTTTGAGAATCAGTATGAAAAGGAATTGCTGCCTCTTTGTCCTGATTTAGTGTTGGCAATCATCCCCACCGATGAAAAGACGTATAGGCCCAGAGACGGATTTCAAAAAAATCGAATAATAATGAAGGGGTATGTGGTCCGGAAAGAGATAAAAATGGATGCGAGAAACATCAAAGAGAAATTGGAGAAAACAGATTATAAGAGATGTAATCTCGGAAACTGGCTGAAAAGAGGCATAAAACCAGAACAAAGAAGGCAGAATGAGACCCTGACTGTTGTTCAGTGTGACACGAGATTATTATATTTCACTGCAGTGAGGAAACGGTGGACCGAACAGCTTCAGATTGGAGATGATTGCCTTGAAAGATGATACATTATGAGTTTGCAGAAGATCTCCTAGATACCAAATAGTTAGAAAAAGAAGTTACACGTCCTTCTTCATGGTAACTGATTTCCCTGGCGCTTGACCCTTATAGGGGCATCTATTAATTCATGAATTAAAATATGAAACATAAAAAAAAAAGGGGGCCCCCTCTTTGCCAGCCGTTATGGCAAATAATGAGATGTCGGGACACTTGTTTATATTTAAAATCATGAAATTTGTTGTGAAATATTTCATGTGAGCATGTTTCCTTTTCCAACTTGTATAAGTCTCTGAAGGCATTCAAACTTGTAGGTTTACTCGTGGTATGGGTTATTGAAGAATTCTTAATTGTTAATGTGTGTGTTAGGTAGACTGTTTAGCTAGTTCGTTCTAGGATAGGATTATTGTTTATTTAAGGGTGTAAAGTTGAGTAACGACACCACAATATGTGCAATGTCTGATCATATATAATAATTTGAAATAACAGAAACATGAATGCTAAATTACATTAATATATTTCTAAGGACTTAAATTTCATTCGACAGAAGTGGTTTTTTAATAAATATAGTAAAGATCTAAAAAAAAAAAGTCAAACACTTACAACAATTGGCAAAAATGAAAGGGAGACAATGAAATTAGCCATCCAGTTCACAGCCACAGCTAAACTAGTAGCAACAGGTCGAGCACCTTGTCCAAACAATTCTGTTACCAAAAACCATGGGATAGATCCTAAAATAATTAATATTAGTTTATGTTAAGTAATATTTTGTGGAAAATTAATTGATCTAGACATGAATAAACAAAATTATATGATGATGATATTTGTTAATTATCATCATCAGATTATTATAATATGCATATTTATATAAAATATCTATAATGCCCTACAGAATAATAATCTGCTTTGTTCATATCATAAAGGTAATATTTAATATATATTGACACTGTTTTAATATATCCTAAGAAGGTATTTTAATTTACTATGAATCGCTTTCTGATGAAAAATTTTTTTACTTTTATATCACTAAATTTTTTTTATAAAAGAAAATGTTAAATTTATTAAATGCCTGAATATGTTTTATTTATATATTTTTCAACATGCTTAAAAAAACAAGGATAATTTTATTCTACATATAAAAATTTTATTAGAAATGAGTCAATAATTTCCTAAATTCGATAGATTATAGTAAATCAAAATGATTTATATGTTTTACAGAATAGAATATTTTTAATTTATATTTACGAAAGTATAATTTTTTTGTGTGTAAAAGTAACTTACCAACCCCACTAGCAAACAATATTATAAAACTATAAATGCAAATCACACTAAAGTAGGATAACCAGGGAACTTTGCGCTGCAACATAAAAAATAATAAATAAATAATAAACAAAACATAATTTTAAATCATTTTTATATAATCCTTTAAACAACTTTGATGTTACAAATGTGATACGATACAAATTTTATTCGAAATATCAAACCGCAAAAAGTTTAAAATTGAGATAACAATTATTGTTATTATCTTAAACATATCATTAGAATGGAAACAATTTCCAGTGAAATTCAAGAAGTCTGTTGCATTAAAATATTTAATCATTAGAAAGTTGATTTTCTAATGATTAAAAAGTATTTTAATACTTTTGGATAATGGTAAGTTGCAATATTTGTGAAAAAGAAAGCAATTTTTCTATTCATATAGGTGAAGAATTCTTTAAAAGAAAACACTATATAATATCCTTTTTGTGAATTCATAAAAAAAAATTTTTTTTTCGATGGAAGATTCTATGTGGTCATAAAAAATTTATCATTAACAAAAATTTGTCTGTTTATGTTCAAAGTACTTCACTTATTGAAATTCAAATATAGCTGCATTTAAACAGTTGCCCTTACAAAAAAATAATTTCAACCAAAATTAATGTAATCCATAGATATTCTCAAAGTTTATGTGTTTGTCCTATGTATAGCCTCAATGTGCATCTAAATTTCACCAATATAGAATAATTACGAGATGCGATTAAGACATATTGAAAAAATGAATAAAAATATGATTTCAGATCCTTTATACTTCTTGTGATAATGCACAGATATAGTTTTGAATATGGCTATTTTTGTGTGTGTTTAAAAATTCAGGTTTAAAAATAATTAGTACTAAGAAAAGTAAACATGTCTGATCGTTACAAATTGAATTGTTTTAAAAAATAATGAGCTAAAAACATGAAGTATTACAAAAATAAGAAATGGCATCCAATTGAAAAATTATATTTTTACAAATGTAAGATTAATAAAGAAATAATTATTTTTATTTACTGTGAGAGCCATAGATATTGTAAGCAATGTAGTTACGACCATCATTCCAATTAAGCCTATTAAGAGCAGAGTTTTTCGTCCAGCTTTTTCCACCAAAAGCATAGAAACAACAGTCATCAATACGTTCACTGTTCCCATTCCCAGTGTAGCATAAATAGCTGCTTCATTGGAAAAGCCAGCAGTCATAAAAAATTGATGTGGAGAAAAAGACAATCTAGAACAATAAGAATTTGAAGAGAATAAATATGTCTTAAATTCGTGTATTTTCACTGTAACACACAGCAGTGTTTTAATATTTTTTTTAAAACTATAAATATAACATATGGTATATAAAAATTGTCTATAATTATCTACTTTTAAAAACGTTTTAAATTCTTTAATTAAATGTAAATATTTTTAATGCAATTGTTGAGAAAAGAGTAAATAATAATACCTGTGTATATAGTATCATTAATTTATTATATCAAAAATAGTTAAATGGTTGAAAATACATAAAACTTATGCGGTATTAACCAATTGATTAATAATAGTAAAAATCAACAAAAATAAGATTACTCATTAATTACAAAGGAAGAAACTTTATAAATATGAAAATTAATAAAAATTGCTTTAATTTGAGATTCAAGAATAAATCAAAAGAAATACTGCAAAAATATATTTTATGAAATATACATAAATAATAATAATAATAAATCTTAGTTATTAATTTAAAAATTAAATTGATGAATATTTTATCAGTATTTAAAAAATTCCAATCTATCTTTCTAGATAATTTGATAGAGATATATGTTGGAAATACTAATTTTATTCTGAAATAATTCCCTGCTATGTAGTGAAAAAGTAATTTAACTTACTAAAAAAAAAAAAAAATTTTTATTTTCAAAATTAATACTAGAAGAATAGTATGCAATGCATATAAAAGTAATACAATGCTTAATTGACTCAGTAATATATAATTATCACTGATAGTACATTTACAAAACCACTTCAACTATTTTTAATTAATTATTCAAACACTAAAAATTAAAAATATGCTTAACATATACAAAATGGATAATGTGAAAATACTAAATGAAGATAACACATTATTAATAATTATAAATATATAATTATTAATAATGCTGTTCATCAAGACTGCATTCTTTCAGTCTTGATGACATCCTGTTCATCAAGACTGAAAGAAGAGTTGCTAATGTTTCAACAGTGATTGGACTATTCAGTAATTACAATTTGAAACATACATTAATATTATATTATGCAAATATAGAATGAGATGTATTTGGTATATTGTAAAATTATTTTTAAAAATTAAAAAAAATAAATAAATAAGAGATAAAATATCTTTACTAATTTGCATTTATTTCCATTCTAATTTATTTCTTGTATCATATTTTAGTCAATACAATAGCTCATGCTCTATATAATATATAACTTTTAAGTATGTTACACACAAAAAAATATAACCATGAACAATCAATAACTGCTAAATACAATTATTTATTAAAATAGAAAGAATGAAAATATACAGTGATATAAGGTTTCTAAAAACTCCAATGCCATTTTCATTCTATTGCCTGAGCAATAAAGAAAATAAATATCCCACTCAAACTAGAGTTCCCTCCCTTTGGAATAAGCCAACAGTTTATAAGCTGTTTTACTAACATGAGAAGAAAACTTTTATATCCCTTTTTCAGTGGTTAAACCAAATTAATATCCTTTCAATGAGCAGCAGAAAACAAAGCTTAAATTTATAGGTGGTTTCATCGCAAAACCATGAAATATCAAACGGAATCATTTTTTTGGAACGTAAATTAGTTAGATATAAAATTATTACAGTTTATAAAGCCATTTTACTTATAGAAGAAAAAAAGTTTTTTATCTATTCTTCTGTGGTTAAACAAAATTAATATCCTTTCAATGTGCAGGAGAGAAAAAAGCTTAAATCTACAGGTGAGTTCATCATAAAACCATGAAACAACATCAGACGGAAACATTTTTTGGTGCGTAAAATAGTTGGATATAAAATTATTAGAATTATTATTAGTAGTATGTATGTGTAAGGCAAAGGATGATGTTTGTGTTTTTAAACTTCAAAAATTGTTTAAATACAAAGGTTAAAATTATCATGCAAAATGCTGCGAAATCTCAGCAATTTCTTCAAAGAATATAATATTTATATGTCACCATTTTATTAGAAAATATTATAAAAACTCTCTATCTATTTAAAAACAAATTGCCCTACAAAGAATTTAAGATACTTACAGCATTGATCCCAGAAAACTGTTGTGACAACATAACTACTACAGAAATGATGAGAGGTTGACGTAACATGCCATTTGTCCACATTTCTTTTAATGTCACCTATTGAATATTTTATAAATAATATTGAGAAACAACAATAAATATATTTGTATAAAACAATATTATTAATTAAAATCAAAGATTATTTACTTTGGGTACTGCTATCCTTTCTTGAGCTTCATTTAGCATTTCATCCATTTCTTCCTGGACATCCTCGGTGCCTCGCAACCATGCAAGAGCTGAAGAAATTGCACCAAAAATTAATTTAAATGGGGTAAAATACAATAACTAGAATATTGAAATAATAGTGAAAATCTAAAATATTTCTGTACAGATATTTTGTCATTTTTTAAGATAGCAAGTCACTTTCAGTAAAAACTTTTTATAATTTTGATACATGTAATATGAAGCATAAAAATAAAAATGATACATACAGTTGCTTGTTATAATTACCAAACTCTAAAGCCCTCATTTAAAATGATTAAGAAAGAAAGAGTATATTTAGATAAATTTAATCTAATAACTGTTGCATAGGTGAATGGGCAATTCAATATTATAGAAAAAAAAAAAAAATGAAATAATTCATATTAAATTCTTTCAATCACTATACGAGAAGAAAACAATTGAAAGTGTTGGTTTCAGCAATTTAGTAATCTCTATGATACATTTACTTATGAATTGAAAAATTATGTTTTCGAACATCAGATGCGTTTTCATTGCATGAGCAAGCCATATTGAAAAAATTACAAAATTATAGGATCATATACTTGTTCATACAGGGTGGAACATAAAAATTATATTTGGCTTTTATTTCCATATCCTTTGGTTCTAGGCACATACTTCAAATTAAAAAAAAAATTTTTTGAAGTAAACATTTACATTATGGCATTTTATATCAAAATCAATAATAGAGAAAGTAAAGAATCTAACTTTTTATGTAGTCTTTCATTCATTATAATTTTTAAAAATTTACACTAAAAAAACATAATTTCTTCCGTATGAAAAATTAATAAAAAATTTAAAACATTGAAAGTTTTGTAGCTTTCATTGAGTTGTTGGCTATACAATTAAAGCAATTCAGAATTAAAATCAGGGTGCAATGCCAAATGTCAAGAAAATTTAACGCCAAAATGAAGCAAGGTAAACAGAAAATGCCAGTTAGAAAGTAGTAGACTATTGTCAAATTATGCAAAATCTGTCATCTGCACCCTGGAAAATATTCAAGAAGATAGGGACACATTTGTAAATGAAAGGAAATGCATGCATTTTACAAACTAGACAAACATATTGTAGAAACATATTGTATCTAGACAAACATATTGTAGAAACAATGCATAAAGTGGAGGAATCTACTGGAGAGACTGCTCAAAATTGGTGTAATTCTGTGACAAGACTGATAGAGTGCTTCAGATCTTTCAAATAAGTTAGCTTAGTTGCATGGAATTTAGTCTGTGGGAGTCAAGTCCAGCAAATGTGGTAGGCACTCAACCCGACAACCATATCTGATGAGTTGTTGGGTAAATTCATAGCTAGATATGCATAGATGCTCTGCTTTATGCACAAGGCCACCATCATGTTGGAACCCTACAGAACACGCATCTGCTTATTTCTCCCATATAGGAAGAAAAGTTTAAAATAAAAATTAGTGAACAAATAAATAGTCCGAGATATTTTAATAATTTTATTTGGTTCTTCTTGAGTCTTTTTTATTTACAGAATGTTGATTCGATCTTGTTTCCTTTCAGAACTAGATTTCCAAACCTCCTTGTTTCATCACTGGGGGTCAGCGACAGTATTCAATGTATGTCCAATTTATTATAAATACATCCAAATCTTTATGGTCTGGGAACCATGCTTTTTATCATTGAAGGTTTGTTGTCTTTTGATTTCAAATTGACAATTGCTTAAACTAATTTTATAACATACCCCTTAAAGACAGCTGAAAAAATCCCAAGCTTTGAAATTAAATATTTGGGTCATTTTTTGTCATGTAGAAGTGAAACTTTTTGTGTTCGATTTTTTTGGATGTGTGCAAATTTTTTTATTAAATGTAATTATAAGAAACAAAGGATTGTATAAAAAATTATATTTTTTCCAATTTTGACTTTTTGATTATAAAAGATGCAATAACATGAATGTTTATCTCATTTAAAATATTTTTGTAATCGTATACTATATGTCTACAACAAATGAGAAGAGAAAAGGCAGAGTGCAAACTTTGTTACATTTATATGCATCTGCATCTTTTTTTTATGCTATAAATACAAATTTGCTTTTTTCCAGCCATCAAGAACACATAAAATATCTCACAAAAATAGCTTATATGCCAAACAGCTTTTCAAGAATTATCCATTCAAAACAAAAGAAATAATTGGCACAGTTCCAAAACCTAACAAGTTGTCTTTTATTTTTACAAATTTTCCTCTAAATAATTTCAAAAAATAATAATTAATTTTAATAATAATCAAAAAATGAATTAAACTTTTTAAAATAAACCATTTCAGAAATTTATTTAAAAATTTCATCACATTAAATTATAAAAAGTTGTAAACATTAACATTATTTTAAACATATTTGCATGCCACGTAAGTTAAGTTAAAATAAAAAAAAAATTAAATATAAAAATATTAACTATAATAATTATAAAATTTAAAAATTTCAAATTGCAAAAAAAAAAAAAAAAAAAAATTCTTAATAATTAATCAATCCTAAATAATGAAAAAAAGAGAAAATTATTAATTATAAATACAAAATATACCTTTTTCAGCAGAAGCCATATCCTTTTTACAAATCAAAACATATTTTGGTGATTCAGGGCAAAATGGAAATGCAACCAACATGAAAATTGCTGGAATTATTATTAATCCTGAAAGAAAAAAAAATACAAATAAACTTCCTGAAATTTTTTTTACAAAAACAAAAACTTGAAAATTTACATAATTGAATAAATAAATCTAAAACAATAAAAATAACAATTATAAAATTTTTTTATTATAGTAGATTATATTTATAATTATCAGAGTGCAATTTATACAATAAAACTAAATAAATACGTAAAATTTACACAACAATAAATTAAATTAATAACAGATAAGAATTACCTAAAATCAAAGTAATTCGTACAAAATAAGAAAATAGCCCTTTGTATTTATTTAAATAGCTCTTTTTTTATTTTATAATAACTAATTATATGTTTTTATTTTATAATGGCTCTTTGCTTTGTGAAAAACTTTACAGTGATTCGAAATAATAATAATAATAATAATAATAATAAGCATTCAAATTATTATATGTTCAATCATTTTGATAAAAAAAAAAAAAAAAAAATGCAACAAATATATTTTTGAAATTATAAAGGAAATTAAAAATCTACAAATCTAATTTAATTAAAAATTCTTTAGTCATCCTTACATAATTGAAACATTTAAGAAACTTTTAAAATCTTCAATTTAGACATTTAGGAAGACCAAAACATATATAAATCAATTATAGTGCAAGTGGCATGGTTAAATAGACAACCTTAGATGATAACACCAAACAGAAAACAAAATGGAGAAGGATTTTGAGAGAGTTTGTGATTTTGTGGAACCATTAAAAAACAATTTCAGAAATATGCTAATTATGAAATGCATTCACATACACAGTCCAGTCACATTAATGTGACCACCTGTCAAAAGCCAGAATAACCACTTTTGGCAGAGCGCACCGCTGAGAGACGTGCAGGAAGAGAGTCAATTAGGTTTCTGAAGGTGTTCACTGGGATGTTGAGCCATGCCGACTCCAGTGCCGTGGCCAGCTGCGCTAGATTACGCGGTTGAGGATCCATGGCGCGAACAACCCGATCGAGGTGGTCCCACAGATTCTCGATTGGGTTTAAATCCGGTGAGTTTGTTGGCTAGGGGAGTTGTCTCTTGAACAAAAATTGGAATTGGCGATAACTAAAAAAATTTCAACAAACCAAAATACAATATAGAAATCAGCTATATCCAAAACAATCCGACGAGAAATAGATTTATTTGAAGATGAGGGATTTAGAGGTAAATACGTGGAAAAAGTATATCGCGCATTGCTAACAGTAGCACCAGCTAGCGTAGATGATGAAAGAGCGTTTTCGACAGCTGGTATTTTTTGCACACAATTGCGTTCTAGGCTAATGCATCAATTGTACTATCTTTAGATAGTACAATTGATGCATTATGTTTTTTTAAGATTACATTTCAAAAATTTGTAATAGTACCACAGACTGAATAGTAATATTTACACTTTTTTGTGATTCTTTATATATACTGTTATAATTTATATGTTACAAATTTTTTTGTGATATATACATTCTCTAATAAAACTGCCAATTAAAAAAACACCCATGTTTTCTTTCTTTTTCTAAAATTTCTACTACCGGTATTAAGATCTAAAAATACCTAATACCGGTATTGAACTTTTGGTCCGATATTGCAACCCTAACTGCGAGCTATTATGACACCTCGCTTGTCCTGCTGGTAGATGCCATCATTCTGAGGAAAAATAATTCGCATGTAGGGGTGGACATGGTCCGCAAGGACAGGTGCGTAATTGTGCTGATCCATCGTGCCTTCCACAATAATGAGTGCACCCAGTGAATGCCAGGAAAACATTCCCCAAACCATAAAGCTCCCTTCTCCAGCTTGGATCCTGCCGGCAATTGTTGCAGGGTGTTTGCTTTCAGATATTTCACACCTATACGCCAACGTCCGTCTGTCCGATGGAGCATAAAACGCGATTCATCGGAAAAAGCCACCTGTCGCCACTCTGTGGACGTTCAGTTTCGGGGCGTGCAAATTCCAGCCTTCGTCGCCGATGAACAGCAGTCAGCATAAGTGCATTAACCAGGCGTCTGCTGCGGAGGCCCATGCGCAGCAACGTTCACTGAACCGTTGTTGAGGATACACTCTTGGTAGCCCCTTGGTTCATCTGGACGGTCAGTTGCACGTCTATTCGCCCGAACGCATCTCCGTAGCCTTCGTTCGCCCCTGTAATCTATAGCCCGTGGTGCACCACATGTGCCACGCCGCTGATTTTGGATAGTGCCATTTTGCCATGCACGTTATACTTTTACCACGGCGGCACGCGAACAGTTCACAAAATTAGCCGTTTCCGAAATGCTTCCACCCTTGGCCCGAAAGCCAATAATCATGCCCTTTGGACGTCGGATAAATCGCTACGTTTCTGTATTACACTAGCGATTGAAATGCTTTCCAATGCCCTAGGACATCCTTTATATACACTCCACTGCAATGTGCTGCCACCTGCCTTTTGTGATTGGTTATTTCACGTTGACATCTAAAGTAGGTGGTGGTCACATTAATGTGACTGGACTGTGTATATATGACAAATTTTTATATTGAAAGACCAACTGCTATTTTTAAGTTTAACAGTTAAAAGGCTGTTCTTTCCCAATCCCCATACTCAGCATTCAATGAATTTATCTCTGTCAACAAACATCAGGATCTCTTCAAATTATCACTGGTAAGAATCATGAATCCAACATGTCTTGCATTCAACCTGGTATGGCAATTTAATTTTGTTAATACAAATTAATGATTATTCTTTATTTAATATTAGTGGACCCAGCATTGCTATCTGAGTTATATACACATATGAATTAAATAAATGTAATTGAAGTTCTATCAATTTATTTATTCAATTAATATAACATAAATTGAATTGTGTATGATAATCCATTTTGTTTTTTCTGTTTCATTGTTGTTTTGCTTTTGATATTTTCATTTGCCTTCTTTTTCAGCGTCTTAAATTATTTAATTACATAAGGATGTTGTTATTTCATTAATGTTTTGTATTCAATGTCTCATGACAAAATGATTTTTGAACAATAGTTCAAGTGTGAAAAAATCCAATCTTCACTAAACACTTTAAAAAAAACAACAACACTACCTATCAGATTTCATTCAAATCATTCTCTAAGCACTCCTCCACTAATATAAACAAACTGAAATTTTCAGCAAATTGTGAAATAATAATTTGCTATTGTATTTCTGCCTTTGACACCATTTGCAATTGCAGATCATAACTAATTCTAATCTGTCTGCCTTTTCAGTTTATTTCTTTTTGGAAAACTTTCTTCGTCAAATAAGTAGTTGAAATCAAATGAGAAAAAAGCCCAAAGCAGATTTATGTAATTATATTAATGAAGCAACAGTCTTTCCTTTATAAAATTCTAGCAATGATTATTATCAATATTTTCAAAAACATTATATTAAAAATTACTGAGTTATTTATAGAGGATTTCTATGTTAGTGTTAATTATTTACTTCATTTGTTATTGCATAAATATCTGAAAAAAGATACAAAAAATGTTCTTCAACAAAATTTCAATTTCAAAATCAACTAGGAATGGGGTATAAATTTGTTAATGATATTTGGCAGATATTAAAATATGCAAAACTTTTTTTTTTTATTCAGTTGCATTGCAATAAAATAATTTTCCATTAGAATAACTTATGTGAGTGTACAAAACCGACAAAACATGGCAATAAATTTAATTCTCTTCGTAATTTAATCAATATAAATATTTAGTTAAAAACTATATAAATTTTTATAAAATGAGAACTTTTATAACCACTCATTATTTTATAATTTGACAAGAGGACAATTCTTTTCAATTGAGGAAATTTGGATTCCTTCACAATGTAAACAATTATGGTCAAAACTTTTCTACAACCAAGTAGCTAGAGCATTACAATATAATGCAATAATATGATAAATTTCTCAAATTTCTTCAATAAATTTGAAGAATTGACACTAATTGAGTATATGTATTTGATAACATATTCAAGAATCTTCTACATAAAGTTTGCTGATGAATGATACAATGCAGAATCATTTGTTCTGAAGTATTATCACTTTGCATGGCCTTTAATACACGAGATACAATTATAATTTTTTTTTCCTTGCCACTATCAGTAATGATAGACTTCCTCTTTTTTTTCATTTCAATTTGTATTTAATAATGTCACAAATTTAAATAAATCATGATTAATTTCTACAAAAATCAATCTCAAATCGATATAAATATTCCTGTAATAGCAATGCCTAAAAGAATTGTATTTAAAAAAAAAATGTATTTCTTCATTTATTTTTTATAATTAATTTCCCTCAAATTTAAAAACTGCTATTTTTTGCTTCAAAAATATAAGCTATAATAATGTAATATAGTTACATGTTAACACAGATAACGATGTAAAAAATTAATCATTTGAATTATTATTATTTTTCCAATTAATAGAGATATAAGTATTATGTTAGACAAGATATAATTCATAAGTCAACATTAATTTTCCTGCACTATAAATAATAATAATAAATTTTTAAAAATTTCACCAAAAAGTATTGGCCATTTTTCTTCAGTTCCAAGAATTTGATGCATTCTAATATTTGAGATAACAGAATAGTAATTGTAATTACAAGCTGATATATTGTTCCAATTGCTCCTCTCAAATTTACAGGAGAGATTTCTGTCAAATACATAGGGCACAAGCCTGCATTTAAACCTGAAAATAAATAATAAAAATGCTGGCATATGAGAAACTTGATTCTAATAATTGATTAACATAAAAATAAAAACAAAACTATATCAACTGATAGTAATATAGAAAACTAATTTTCTGGCATGCAATTTTGTCATATCTTTAAATATTGAATTTCAGTAAATTAAATATTTATAAAATTTTCACAGCTGAATTCATATTTAATTCAAAATAAGAATTTAAACTATTTAATTTATTCAAATTTGAATAACTATATATAAATAAGCAATTGTTTGTGCAGTAAAACTTGAAGATTTTGAAGAATGTATAAATTAAAATTTTTAGAAAATAGAATAATAAATTGCAGTGATATTTAACATATATTTTTTTAATATATGGGAAAATGGAAGGACAAAAGAAATAATTTACCCATAAACATTTTCTCATTTCTTTTTACAAGCTTAGCCGATTGTATAATTGATTCAATTGCAAATATTTAATTTTAAAAATTGCATTTTAAGGATATGTTAATATATAAAATCGAATATTTATGCAATAAAGCACAACAAATAATATAAATGAGCAAATAATAAACAAAAAAAATTTACCAGAATTAATCCCTACAATAAATCTTCCAACAATTATCATTTCGTAAGATTTAGCCATTTTCCAAATCCCATCAATGCAGCTGCTATGAAGATAAAAAGTTGTTCAAGAGAAGGCCACCTTTAGGTCCAAATCTTGCAGCTAGATAAGCAGTCCCTAAACTTCCAATCATACCACCCAGACAATAGACAGACACTTTTAAAGAAAAGATTATTGTCACTATTGAGGCAGTTGGAATTTTATTATATTTCTCAGAATATGTTTCATTGATGAAATTTTGAATTTGCTGAAAAAAAAAATGTCATTTTTATTTATTTATTATAGAAATATCACAGTTATCATAATCATGAAATTAAAAAAGGTAGTCTTTAAATATGAAAAATTATTAAAGCTATTTTATAGTTATATTTCTAGGTATTACATTTAAGACTTGGTAGCATATGACAAGATATTATAAACTAAGAATGTTGATATAGAGACAAGTTTGATATTTTTCATTTGTGTTAAATAGCAAGATTGAGTATGGAACTTAAACTAACTAGGATGTATGCTTAAAATAAAATTAAATGGCAAACAAGGGGAAAGTATAAGAAATTTAAATAAAAATAGTAATTTTATCTTTAATCTTATCTTCAATTCTGATATTTAAAATTCTAAGGAGCTTAATTTATTATAACATTAATAGCTGAAAATTGCAATCTGTATCTTAGTTAAAAAGTAAACTTTATTTTTTAAGTTTCATATTATTTTATTTATATATATTTTAGCTATAGCTATCTTTAAAATTAGAACATTAACAAATAAATTTTATATTCTGTATTATGTCATTTTGTGTAAAATCAATTTGCTTTTAACAAACATTTTACTCCAACCTCTCTGATATTAATTTAATATAACACCAGATTTAGTTACAAGACAAAGAAAAATACAAAAATATTCTCAAAAATTTTCAACATCTTCTTTTTTTTTAATATGACTGTTTCAAGTTCCTAAAGAACCCAACAACATACACTCAACATAATTTTTCTTAAATTCTCCAAATTAAATCAGAAAATATATTCAACTTTTTTGCCTGCACTTTTTCATAATATACTCAATAAAATTTTAAATAATTTTGTATTATAATGATGCTTTACTGTTATTAAGGAGACTACTGATCCTAACACATTGTATTCTGCTCTACCATATATTTGGCACTGTGTAATATGTCATTAATTGTATCAAAATATCTTATTTCAAAGGGCTTATGCACCTTGTTATTTATCAATAGTATAAAAATTCTTAAAATTCAGATTTTACCCCTATTGGCATTTAACTAAGCATCAACCCAACAAACCATCTTTTAAAATTTACATTCTGATGAAGAGGTTAAATGGTTTTTAAAAACTATATAGGCAATCCATAGCTGTAACACCAATTGCTATTCTCCTTATACACAACAGACAGATGTTTTATGAAAAAATTCTATGAATTCTAAAAATTAGTTTACATAAATGTTAAATAGGGGTTCATATTAAAAATGAATATGATGTATAATAAATTCTAGACTTTAAAGAAATTTTATTATAACAGGAAGATAATAAATTTTTTATGTTATTTAATTAATTAATAATTTAAATACACATTTATACATTATGACACATCGAAGATAAATAAGTCATAGTTCAAATTTAAAAAAAAAAATAATGTTATTATTTAGATAATGGTAAGTGCCTTTTTATACTTTAACATATTATTAAATTATGCAAATTTTTAAGTAATCAATATATTTTAAATTATAAATTTGTGTATGTTTCCTTAACATGAATAATGAATCAATCTTTAAAAATATTTTGAAGTGCTGTTATGACAATTAAAAAATATGAATATGTGATAGGGATTTTACTTAAACTTTAAATAACTGAATTTCAAAACAGAGTGAAATATTTTAATAAAATTTTATATTTTCTAAATCAAATGATGTTCCTTTTGTGCCAAACTTGAGCAAAATCTGAGATAATGAGACTAAATACTTTAATTTAAGGTGGAATGATTCTTGTAAAAATTAAATGTTTCAGGGAAAAAAAAATCGGCATGAAAATTCACATGAGGTCACAACTTTAATATATATTGTGTATCTCATTTAGCCATTTAAAAAATCAATAAAGGGGTAAAATTCTTTGGACTAGTGTTCATTATCTTTATAGAACAGCCAAAAGTATTTAAATTAATACAAAAATGATAGTGAAGAATGTTTATCCTCTTCATGAATAAAAATCAGCCTCGAATCAAAATAGTTATTACACACACGAAAAAAGATAATTACAAAATCTTGTTTCTAAGCAAAAATTGTAAGAAACATATAAAAATATAATTAGATATTTTTGGTATTTGTACAATATAACCCATTGCTCTATGATTTTACTTGGCAATACTTTAAATTTAGAAATATTAAGAATTTAGAATAATTTTAGTGTATTAAAATAGAAATAATTTTGATAATTTGATTAAGTTGCTGATTAAAAAATTACTTGTGCTTCATCTCCAAATTTGGCATTATTCTCTAAATTTAAGTTATGCCTTCTATTGACCACAATAAATAAATAAAAAGCATTTTAATAAAAAAACAAAAATTTCTGAGCAGAGAAACCATGTGAATTTCTATGGTAACTTGACTCAAGTTAAATAATAGATCTTTGTTTACTAATACAAATTTAATGCTGCCAGCTTTTTGTATATAAAGCTGACATTTTGTTTCTCATTATTATTAAGGGAGTGACATTTTTCGGTATTTTACCAATTCAATTAAATCATAGAATTATGAATTCGGTATTGTCAATCATCTGTATTTTAGGCGATTGTTTCAATATTTGGTTTTACGGCTTAAATAATTCTCCTCATTAACTAACTAGATCTCTGCAATAGAATACTACCCAATAAGCTAATCAATTCCATCTATGAGCTTTTTAATGACAGTTGTAGAAAAATAGCTGCATTTTTTTTAATAAACTGTGTTCTATCACTCCACTTATCTAGATAAATGGTGCAATATCCCTCGTCTAGATTTTGAGTGGTTGAATAAGTTTTGCAGGTATAGAAAAGGATGGCTCTAGCATGGTATAGAGAACGGACATCCTATTAACCAAATATTAAAAACTAATATCCGTTCTAAATTCGTTACCGAGAAGAGTGGCGATATATTTTAACTTAAGCTTCGAAACAAACAAATTTTCAGGGGTAGAATTATTAGTTTTCAGATCCCTGCAGGCAGATTGTGTCCAACTATATTATCAGTTACTGTGCCCCCATTTTAACCGCTTCTTTCGACGTGCAAGGGCTATAATAAATATATATTTTTTCCACTGATTCAAAGCACTAACGAGATTTTTTTTTTTTCTATTTTATACAAATCCATGTTAAATTGGGTTTGCTATGGATGCATGGATTTTTCATCCAAATTTTTTTATTTAATTTTTTAATTAACTAGAATCTCTAATCTTATACCAATTACTTTTTAATTCAAGCATGAATGTTACTCAAATAAATAACTTTAAACTCTTTTCTTTATGAGAATATTAACACATCTATGCGTCATGTACATGAACACGCGGAGCCTGTTGACCATTTCTGAGAATGATCCGATGGGACAACACTGGCTAGGTGCCATCACAGTTTAGATCAAATACAGGTTTAGTAAGAAATACGTTTCTCATTTCAGAGGGCTCTAGAATGTGTTCTATTTGCTCAAATGAGATAAAATTTGAGATACCATCAATATATAGTCTTTGAAATAGTCAAATGATGTGAACCGTCGGTAGTTGACGCTGTTTAAAATGGAGTTAGAATGTTGTTTAAAATCAAGCACAGCATTTAGAATGCTTTATAAATGTTAAATAATATAAAGGAAATAGCATTAAAATTGCACAGTATGTCCACCTTCACGTTCAACAATGTGCTCTAATAGCAGAATCACATTTTCCACAACTGACTTGATTGAGTCTGCTGAATGGTGTCCTTCAGATATGGCTCAGATGCTGACCTTTTACTGTAGATATTGTCCTTCAGGAAACCCCACAAATAAAAGTCACATGGGGTAATATCAGGCGAAAAATTAGGCCATGCATGAAAATAACTGCCGTGCATCTGGTGTGGTTTGTCGATCTACGGCCATCTTGTGCACACTTTAGGCTAAACAGACCGGGACCTACAGTTTAAAGTGGATTCCTGAACCACTACCAGATATCCATGGCACCACCGGGACTCGAACACGAAAAACCTGTGGTGCCGAGCGCCAGAGCGCTAGCCACTTGGTCAACCCACCGAAACACATAACCCACCGAAATGACACTTCTATTATAAGATAATAAAAACCTTAACTGATACAACGATCTAACATGAAGAAAAGAAGCATGGGAAATATATATTAGAAAATAAAAATAATTGTTTATAAATCTAGGTAAAATTACTTACACTTTGGGGAGCATTAACAACGCCTGTGTTATAACCATGCTGAAACCCTGATCCAAACGCTGCAGCGACAGTTGCAAAAATTAATTTGCTGGTTAGATCCTGTAAATAATAAAAAATAGTAATTCTAAAAAATTCTTGGTTGATACCCTGAGTATATTTATTGAGTTACGAAAATGAGTAAAGGGCGTATATTTCTTGCTAAAGCTCCCCCATGTTTTAGAGATATTTTCGAGCACATCCGCAAAAAATAAAATGGATAAAAGATTTAAGCTGTCAATATATGTTTAAAAATATCAAACAAATATAATGTGGGTAGAAACTTCAGCTAAATAATAAGAATAAAGAATAAAATTAAGAATAGGCATGGAATGCACATAAATTTAAATCTCTTTCATCAGCAACTTTAACTCTTGGCAACAAAATAGCCCTTCATTTTTGGTTTACAAGCGGGAAAGCATTAATTACTAAAATATCATTTTGTATTCATTATTCATCATCATATTATTGTAATAATTCGCCGAAATAGTATTATTCGCTGTAGTAATTATTATTATTCTCTCTGTATGGACTGAATATATATTAATTCAGAATTCGCAACATCATATTCATCACGCAAATCATATTCTTTTAACTGTATCACAAATGAAATTTTTATTTGATTGCTTTGATAAAAAAAAAAAAAAAGTGAGGGAAAAAAAGCATCTCGAATACAATACTCACTTTATCAATGAAAATTCTCTCTTCTTCAATCATTTTTGTCAAGTATTATGCAGAAAAAGAATTTTCTGAAGACTGTCACTTCGAGCTCTTGTTTCTTCTTAAATAGTTACAGTTAAGGAAAGCACCTATATGATTTGAAAGGTTAAAAGAAATGAAACTTACATTATATACAAAGCATCTCCAAACTACTGCTTGAGGGCCAAGATTGACATACGAGCACAATAAATTGAATCCATAGTTAAGGTTCAGACATGAATTGCCTCGTTCTCAATACATTTATTTGACTTTTTATAATATAATATTTTATTTAATAAGAAAAAAGAAATAATTATTGATTTATCCCTTCTCTCTATATATAAAACAAATGATTTGTTTTTCTGTTTGTCTGTATTACCAAAACTTAATGACTGTAAAGAGTCCAATCTTTTTTCTTTGAATTTTTTATTTTTTTTATATATAGCCAAGAACGGCAAAAAAATATTATTTGTTATTTTATTAAAGAAAGTTCATTCATGCTATCACAAAAGGCAAAGGTAGTGTGGTTATGGAGTGCCGGGCGGCAGGAATCCACGCACCTTCTTTTACATAATTATGTAAAATAAAATAATTAACTTCAAGAGAGAAAAACATAAGAGAACACAATTTTTTCCCCAGACTAATACTTCCCGCCTGGCGCCATTTTTGATATTTCTCACACATGGTGGCATTATTGCCCGGACTCTATTGTTTTTATTTTTAACAGTTAGTAAAAGTTTTGATCTTGCTATTGAAATCACTATTAGATGCATGATTTTCATAGTCTGCTGAATTTCATACGAAATTTCCTTGCAATTCATTATTATTGCGATGCTGATCACTTTGTTTCTTCTTAAAAGAAGTTAATTTTGAGAAATTAAAAATGTTTTTATAGCCTGGCAACACCTTCTATATACACTTATTAAAACAATAAAAGCTGACACAGCTATATACTACCTTTTTGTTATATTATGCATGTCGAAAGATGAATTCAGTTATAGCACATTTTTTTTTCTTTTATTTAGATTGTAATTCAGTTAAATTTTTAGCAATGATAATTTAGAATTATAAAATCATGTATTTATTACTTTCATTCATGTATTTATTCATGCATTAAAATGTATTTATTACTTTCAACTCATAGTTGAAAGTAATAAATACAATTTTAATTAATAAAATTATAAATATAAAGAGATTTTTACTCGTTGTACATTAATCTACATTAACTTTAAAAACAAAATTCTGTTTGGGTGCCTTGTTTCTGAAAAATTCAGACATATATATCTCAATGCACAATATAATGAGAGGCTATTGCAATAATTAATAAGATTTATTAATGAATTATAGCTTTTTATACGCTGACAACTTTAGTTGTACAGATTATTAAAAGATGTTCCTCGGTTAACTTAGATCTTTAGTTGCTTTTAGACTATTTAATTTTTTT
Organism: Caerostris extrusa; assembly: GCA_021605095.1. Classification (NCBI taxonomy): domain Eukaryota; kingdom Metazoa; phylum Arthropoda; class Arachnida; order Araneae; family Araneidae; genus Caerostris; species Caerostris extrusa. The sequence continues at coordinate 93,304 of BPLR01002506.1, forward strand.
ATCAAATGTTTTCACATAATGAGAAAAATGTCACGAACAAATTTATGCAATGGATAATATTTGTCCGAGGAAGACTTTAATAAAATTTTTATAAGGAAATGAAATGGAAGCTTTACAAAGTTATGATATGCTTGATTTTGAGTTATGGTGGTTATTTAGTACTATAATTTGTGTATCTTGATCAAAATTGTGTGGTAATTCTGGTCGTAAAACAATTATTATGAAATTGATTATACACTTCCCGATATCTTATTTTAATATTCATATCCACTTATAAAGTCTACATCTAAAATACTATTTTAGTTGGACTAGTTCCAATTTCCTTCGGCCAAATCGAAAAATAGGGACCATTAGTATTTGGCGACTTTTTGTGGGCCAACTTAGCGATAAGTTGTCAGGTGTGATAACTCGGATTTCTTGTACTGTTTGCAATTCACTTCACTTACAATCGCAACCCGTTACTTGGCAGACTTTGACGAAAAGAATTTTGACACCAAATCCCCCTGTTCTGCGATTTTACCAGAACTTGCATATTAATTCTCACTTGTCTCTTTGTTTAAAAAATTGTACCAAAAATGAGGAACTATTTCATCAACAAGAATTAAAGCAATCACGTAGTTTAACAATTTCTATTTGAATATATTTTAGTAAAATTTGGGCTTTTCTCATATCTGTAGTGATTGACGAATCTTATCGACGAATCGTGCATTCCTACACGAATTATGCAGCAGACCTCAGTGGAAAGAAATCAAGGAATAGAAACAGACAAAGGTCAACTAGTCATTCTTTCAAAATAAGTTAGCACTCTGGACTCTGAATCCAGCTATCTGAGTTTGAGGGATAGAATCAACAGTCCAGGAAAGCAGGCAGGCAGCAGAAAAGGTACCTAGCCTTTAGAAGAACTTTTTAACAGGATATTGTAGATTATTTCGTGTGTTTGTTATTATCTATAATATGAACAAATTGTGCCGTGCTGTCTTTTTAAGAGAAATATTGTGACAGCTAAACGGTTCATTCGATAATTTTAAAAGAAAATGAGAGTTATACCTGCAGAACAATTAACTTCACTGGACCAAGACTGCTACCCACACAATTTCTAATCCTTATTTTATATGAAATTGTTTCTATAGTTTCGATGTTGTTGGCATCGTATCCCTGAAGAGTACAAGAAAATCAAATATCGTGATGCTCCCGAATAATATTTGTTGTCAGCTCGAAATATAAATCCTCTTCCGAGGGATGGTCCAGACAACGTATGGCGACTGCAACAGCTGGATAATTTAAGATATGATAAGGAGTAAGCTCGACATCAGGGCAATTATCTTAGGGAGAGCCTATAACCCCTACTGGGCGCGTTCCAGAGTGGCAGATTGGGGAAGGTCTCCATCTGCTTTTCCATTGTGTGGTAGGAGGGATACAAAATACCTCCTATGCACTAACAGGTAGAAGCCCAACCTCTCGAGGCAATGCAACTCTTCTCCTTAATACGGAATCAAAGAACGGTTCCCATTTTTTGATTAGAAAATAGTTTTGACGAAATTTTCTGAAGAATTTTCTGCCGAATTTAAAACTTCCAATTTATATACACTCTTAAATCAGAAGAAATTCTGCTCGTGCCTAAATGAACTGAATTTGACAATTTTATAAATCGTACTAATCACCCGATTTTTAATACTTTTCTTTTGAGGAAAGTCAGGCCAAAAGTTCGGCATAAGATATAAACCTTTTATTGTTTATCAAGCCGAACATTGGAACTCGCTTACATTGCGTTTGGCGATGATTTGGGGCTATTTTTACATTTGGCGTTCCTCAAATAGTAAAGTGCCGATTTTTCAAAATCTAGGATCCTGTACCCCGAAGAAGTCGCTAGTGTTGCGACTCGTACTAGTATATCACTAATCCCTTTAGGGTTATATTAATGAAATAGCATACAAAATGATTGTGATAATTGGAATTCTGCAATTTATGGTTCCAATTTGGCCAAGTCTCTTTTCTGCACCTAATGAAATTGCTAGAGAGATAACCATTTTATTTCAGTGACCATCTTGTTTGCTTAGGAGGAAACTTGGCGAAACCGGGAAAAAAATCGTGAAATAAACAAGCTGAACCCTAAAGTGCAAAGCTCCAGTGATGCAGAGTAAAATAAAGATCCTGATAAAGTGCAGAGCTTCAGTTACATATAATAACTACGGCGGCAAATTTGCTTGCTTGGCGACTTGGCACAAATTTAGGATTTCAAACTTTTACTCGGGTTTTTTTTTCTGTATAATAAATACACATTTAATAGTTGAATCATTTTTGTTTTACAAAAAATATTGACATGGTTTGATTTGCCATTTCCCAACAAAAAGTGATGCCGTCAACGGATCAGCGTTAATACGCAAGTATTTTAAGGGATTCATACTACAGATGGCACAAATTGTAACAACCGACATTTTATTTATCAACACGATTTGACAAAAGACTGCAGAGGTGCTTTTTTTCTTTTGATCAAAAATCGATTAAGCCAGGAAATTTCAGTCCACAAATTCGATATCCCCATATTATATATATATTACATTATTGAGAACTATCAATCAACTTTGATTTAACAAAGAGAATATTGCTATTAAAAATTATTCAATTAAATTTACAAACCAGTTTAAAACTAGGGTAAAAATCTTACCTCGCAGCATTCGGGTTTAAAAAACTTCATTTAAAAGTGTCCGAGAAGCATAATAAAATAAAATGCTTTTTCTCTCGTATTTAACATTTTTTGAAATTTTTTTTTATCAAGATTCGTTATCAATAAATCTGCTTTCATCGATCTTATTTCCTTTTACAAAAAAAAAAATATATATATATATATATATATATTTTATAACGGATGTTAAACTATCCTTTTGAGCAGAATTACAAACATTACAGAAAACTGCCATCATTAATTTCCTTTTTCTTTTTTAAACTTTATTATCACAAAAGGTCGTTTTTTTTTTCTTCTGAAAAAAAAAAAAAAAAAAAAATTTCCCATGAAAAAAATCTTGAAACGTTGTTAGCAGCCAAATATATATATAGTTCACGAGATCCCACAGAGTGTAAATTATTTCATTGGACTTCATTAGTGTCTATTTAAATTACATAACATTGAATTAAGTAAATTGAAATACCACTACAAAATTGCAAATTATGTTCTTAAAATAAGGTACACTTAAAAATCTTTTTGTAAAAAAATGCATCAAGTACAAAATCCACTAGACAAATTTGGAATAAATGAAGTTGGCAGTGTCCATCAAAAATTCCTCATAACATTTCATTCCTTTAAATATCCTGCAAGGATATCCTACTACTAAGTTGAATAAATCTTAATTTCAAGTATATTCAACTTCTCCTCAACGCTTTAAAATTTATCCCACCGGAGATTATATCAATTATACAAGTTATGAATTAAAATTAAACGTAATTTGAAGTTTTCTTTAAAAAATGCATATATTTCATTAAAAAAATTATGCATGATCAAAATAGTGGTCATCGCTAGACACTAATTTTCCCATCTCTATGATAAAAGACAAATTCTTCGATGAAACAATTACTCATCTTTTTAAACAATCTATGAATAAAATAAAATTTTGACACCACAACTATAGAAGTACTGCTCAGGCATGCTATTGATCACAGGGGGTAAAGAAACGGACCAATGTCTAGAGCAGGGATCCTATAGCAGCAACCCACATATGATCTTGCGGGCACTTTAGAAATGCATCCTAACTCCGCAGGCCGCATATAAGATTATATATCTCCATATTAGATTTAGACCCACTGTAGACATCCTTATATTCATATTACAATCTGTTATATTAATTATATCCCAAGA
>BPLR01002508.1:0-58564 GCA_021605095.1 Caerostris extrusa
GCTGCATTAGCTGATGCATTTTAAGTTCTGCAAAGCGGTGCGATGACATTTGAGTGAAATCATGTTCAGGCTTTTCCACAATATAAAACATCTTCATATTTACAAACATACTCTCTTTTCTGGGAAATTGCTTCACATTACATATTATCTCATGGAATTTATGGCACACAGATGCATTAGTCATGTTTGTCTCAAACAGTACAATACGAAACTATCATAAATTTGCCATGAAAACAGTTACCTTAAATTTTTGCAAAATAGTTCACTTGAGGAAACACGAAAGCAAGATTTTCTAATTACCTTGTTTGTAAATGGCAAAAGGTCAGCACATTGAGGCTGGAGATCCCGCATTATAAAAGTCATAAATGGTCTTCTGATTGCAATCTCCAGTGTTTTCTTATTAAATGAAAATAATTTGCTTCACTCAATCAAAGCTGTTTCACTTGCCCTTAAGCACATCATGATAGCCAAATATAAACCATAAAACATAATACAAATAATAATTATTTCTTACAGTTGGCTCATTCAATGATAAAATTTCTGCTGATTGAAAAATTTCCGCTGCTTATCTCGGGATGATACAACATTATATTCATAGATTTAGTTAAAAACAATATATTTATATTTTAACTGAAATAAAATTCTGTTAATGAAGCTTGCAGGCAACTATGTTCTTTGAGTAACACTAAAGCCTTATATCTATATTTATTTCTTGCTCCATTGGTTTACACAAACTGTAATATATACTTTGTTGAAATACGATATTTCGATTCTAAACAGGTTCGCAGCACTACTACAATGAATAGCGAGAAAAGATGATAACAACATATAACTCGCTTTCTGGATAATATATAAACTTTCATTTACTTGATTAAAGCTTTTTCAGTGGATCGGGATATGTTAATTGACATATTTTTGCTGTTTTTTGAATGTGTTTCGATTTCGTAATGTAATCAGCACCGGATATTTCATAAAGTGGTTGGTTATTCAAATTTTCGCCTAGTAAATCGCAAGATATTCAGATTCATATGGGCCTCTGAATTTTCTGAAAATGGATTTGACTTTTCTAAACGCATGTTGAAAATCTTGCTTTGTTTCCTGCTCTAATTAAAAATAATAAATATTATACACATTGCTAAATTATTGGATATTGCCAGATTATCATATTGCCACAATATTGCCATTAACATCTGGCGGTTAAGTAGTCAATTGGTGGTTCTGCATGACAATATGTAATATTTATTATAAAATAAATTTTTATTTTTCTAGAGGGCTCTTGAAAATGGCCAGTATCAGAAAGTTAATATGAAGCTGTGCTTAGGTGCATGAAATAGTTTAATATTGTACCTTAATTACCTCTTTAGCTGATGTTCCTGTGTTTTTAGTGTGCCTATCGTGGGGCCCTGTAGTGATGCAATTTTGCACATCTCTCTTGTTATTTCTACGGCCTTCCTTTCAATATATATTTTTTTCTGAAGAATAATAATAGAAAGATCTTATTTATGCTTTTATCCACGTTTAGCAAGTCAATAATGTGTCTCAAAAGCAAGCGGCAGATAACATTTATAAGGGTTTCCTTATAATAGCCCAATAGTCCTCTTTGAAAATTAAAATATTAATTTTATCCCAGCAAAAACTTTGGTCATTACTGGTCTGAGCTATCTTTATTTTAAATTTGAGGTCAAATGGAACCTTTCTCTTTTTAGTATTATTTTAACTTTATATACACTTCTTTCATAATTATATACTCAGTCTCAGGCACAAAAATAATAAAATGATATTAGTGTCTTTTAGTAGATCAGCATTTTTTTCAGTTGTAATAATAAATTGATTATTGAAGTGCAGACACAATAGGTTATATTTAAGAGTATATTTGCAGAATAACTTTGAATGTCCCATGATTATAGATTAATCCTTATTCAGCAATAACACCTCTCCTCATCAACATATAATTCTCTTCAATTATATATTTTTTATGAAGAATAATAATAGAAAGGTATTCATGTTTTTCATAACATATTTTCGCTTAAAAGCAACGCTTCTGAAGCAAACATATAGTAAAAGCCCAAGCACAGATGCAACATATTTATAATAATTTATATTATTGGCCTTCCCTGAAATTTAGATTGTAATATATTAATTTATCCAGAACACTACCTGTCACACTAAGCATTCAGCACAATGAAGTCTGGGAAAATATTTCACAATATAAAACTCGTTTTTCGCTACGTTAAATGCGATTGCAGTATGGTAAACCTCAACGATTTTATCGCCTTTCTTGCTGAGCCTGGAGTTGCCTGTAATCTTTTATTTCGCCCATCAAGAAACTTAGCATATTAACGCACAATATCTCAGCCGTTGATGGGTGAACCAATGAAAAATACCAACATTTCATCGATTCCTGTTGGTCACTGTTGTTGGCTCAAGAAAGCCCTGTTACTTCCAGTTTAAGACGCTAAATAGACTTCAAGCAACTGTATTGAATTTGAATTTTGCGCTTATCAAAGCTAAGATAATGTGATCTACTGCGGAAAATTAATCACACCTTCTTTCAAAACGTTCTTCGCTGGCGCTAGCAATGAGCGAATCTGACGCCTAAGTTGACATTTGATATTTAACTCTTTATATGAACAGTATCGGTATACGCTTGATCACCATTATTGTTTGAATTCAAATGAAAGATTGAACAATTTATCTCAAATTTACAAGCAGTTGCATCCATATAGAGTTACGTGCTGATTATTTGTTATTCATTTCTCAACAAGCTGTATCGTGCATGTCTTCATTGCGCTTAAATGTAATGCTCAATGAATATTGTATCGGGCTTCAGCTTTGATTAATCTACAATGTATCTTCATTATGGTAGTGCGGAAAGAAGCCTTTATTCTTGCTGATTACTAGTTTGTGTCGGCGTGAAGTTTGATCGGTCGTCAAGATATGATAAATATTTAATAGACTGACTTCAGATCTTCTTCTGAATCTCCCATTGATCAAGCTGAATTCTAATAAAGCTTCGTATATTTACCTCCAAATTCAACGAAAGTGATTAAAATCACAAATGTATTCATAAATGATATTTGATATCTTCAATACTTGAGTTTTTGCCATGAATTGACCTTTATAACTTGACAGCTCGAACAATGTATCAGCTTCAACAATTTTCTGTAGATGAGCAAGGCAAGTTTAACATGAATGTATTTTTCAAATTGGCTGAAATTTGCAGTAGCTTCCATTATAGATACTATCACGCAGTACTACCCAGTGATTTAAGCGAGCTGCTCATAGCTCTTTAATTGTTGCTGCACATAATGGCTCCATCAATATTTGTATCATTATAATACGAAACCACTCTTTGCGTTGATGTCGATGATGCCGAGATGCCTTACACCGATGGTCAAAGATTTACTTAATCCCTGTAGTGCACTTTTTGGCATATAAAAGAAATGGCTTGAAGTGGGTCCAAAATACATTCTAATGATAGTTGTTAAAGAAAAATAAGCTGGGTCGCAATTTGAGTGATATCTGCAACAGAGAATGAAATGCCCGCAAAGTCTAGTTGAGGTTTCTGCTCTCCTCAGTACCTTGATCATTTGTCACAGATATAAAAATTCAGAAAATGTGGTATACCAAATTTCGGGCTGTGCTGTTTTATTTTCGAGGAATAAATACAGCACTGGAGGGAAGTGAGTTTAATATCGTTAGCGTTGGCAGAGCTGACAAACATCATTTATATGCCTTCATCAATGAGATGGTCTGCTTGTTAACACAGCTGCAAAATGATAAAATGAAAGTATTTGATGGCGTCGATACACATCAATCCAATGAATGTTAAAAGAATTAAATGCATTTTGACCAGCGGATGCCCCGGAGTTTACGATAACAGGTCCTACTCGACTTAGAAAGTCAGATTAATACTTCACAAGAAATAAACAAAAGCAATGTAAACCGTTGGTTTATACATAAATGGAAGTTATGATGATGAACAGTGCCTTGCCTTTTGTATCCGTAAAGGGCTGAATTTATCCTTTGCGGTGTAGCTAAAAATCTGATTTTCTGAAATAAAAAAGACAAGAGACAAAGGAAGAATGCAAAATAAATATTAAACTTCTTATTGTCACTTTGACTTTAGCCGTTAAAGCGGAGGTAGTTGAATTGCAAATCAGCATTGTCCTGCTGGTCAAGATTGCTAAAGCGCAAAAGTTATACAATCATAGTATGCTGAGCTTCCGAATAAGCTTCAACAAACCGGTGCCAGCCCGGTGGCCTTACCGAGAAACCAATATAAAATAAACTTAGCCAAAGCTTGATTGAGGTGAAGATATTTAAAAATATTTGGAAAGTACTACTAGTTCAAATTGCCATTCAGTAATAAGCGCTTTTATTGAATTTTTTGTAAATTGAAAATTTCCATATAAGATAGTAAGCCATGACCTGATTCATTTGTATTAAAGCTTTCACCGAATACTCATTCCTCTGGGCAGCACAACAGCGCTGTGGCTTCATTATTATATTATAGTTCGCAAAAAATAAATGTTTTCTTTTGAATTTCGCCGTTAATAAGCTTCAAGTTGATTTATCATTTCTCTCAATATTTTTAAAAACTTCTTTTAATAATATTATTTAATTACGCCTATTAGACTTTATAATTCTACGAAATCTCACTATCATGTTTTCCGAATGTATTCACACCCTGGGAATATGGGATCGTTGTCGTTCTTCTGAACAACTTTTTTCAAGCTTCCAAATAAGAATGTCGACAGTTTGACAGCCAATTTTTTCACATAGCTCCTGATAGATTGGAGTTTGATTGGTTTTTCCACAGGCATAATAGGATTATTCAAAAATTATGACAACATATTGTGTCGGCACTTAGTGCTACGTCATTGATGAGTATCGAACAGCTATTTTTTAGTAGGAATTTCCTCGGACAAATACGATGGTAAAAATGAAATGGGCTGTACTTTAAAATAATTTGAAGTACTTAATAAAACAAAAACCCATAAAAATCATTAAACATTAAAAATTACAGTATTCATTTACTCATTTACAAACTTACTGGGAAGACACTGGATAATTTCATTAACTTGAAAATATTACTTTAGAAATTATCCAGTCTCTTGTAAGTTTGTAATAAGGAAGTAAAATGAAAATCTGTGACTTTTAATGTGTAATTTTTTTTAATGTTTTTAATGATTTTTATGGTTTTTTTTTATGTTTTTATTAAGTACTTCAAATTATTTTAAATTTTGATCATTTCATTTTTTTTACTATCGTAATTAAGTTTGTCGAAATTCCTACTAAAAATGTATTCCATTCTCATCAATGACGAAACGTAAGTTCTGTACTAAATTGACACAACTATGTTATCATAATTTTGAATAATCCTATTATACTGTAAGAGCGATAATCCAAACTCCAATCCTATCAAGGACTATGTGAGAATTCCAACTGTCAAACTGTCAGTATTCTTATTTAGAGCTTGAGAGAAAAGTTTGTTTAGGAAGGCAGCAACATTAATTTATATTCCAAACTACAGAATTATTAATTACATTCCAAGGAAAGAAAACATGATAATTGGTTTCATTAAATTAAGAGAAAAAGAAAGTCTAATAAATCGTAATTGAAATAATAATATTATTAAAGAAGTTTTTAAAAATATTAGGGAAATGATAAAATAGCAGAGAAAACTTTTAATAGCAGCAGAAAATTTCAAAAGAAACATTTAACTTTTTGCAGACTATAATGTAGTATCAAACCTATTTTATTTGTTAGAAATTAGAGAAAATATAAGTGATTCAGTGAAGACTTAATACAAATAAGAATCAAATCATAACGTTTAAATTTTCTTATATAAATTTTACAAATTTCTTAAGAATTAATAAAAAAGGTAACTTGATCATTATAATTGAACAATTTGGACTAATTGAAAAGATACTCCAAAAATGTTTTTTAAAAATATCTTCACCATAGTCAAACTGGCTAAGTTTGTGTTACCTTTGATTCTCCCAGTAGGGAATAATAATTTTAACCAGTTTTATTTGAAAACTATTCCAGGAAGGGATTTTTTTCCAGTATACTATGATTAATATAACACGCTGCTGATATTATTATAGGACCAAATGCTGATTGCAAATTCAATACCTCCATAACGGGTAAAATAAAGTAATAATAAAAGTTTAATATTTTATTTAAGGGAAAGTTTTTGCATTCTTTTCATTTCCGTTTAATGTGTGTTTTACATAACAGAAAATTAGTTTTGTATACCGCCATACATAAAGGATTTCAAATTCCCAGTTAAATTTCAGCCCTTTTTACATCGAAACTTCGGGATCTGAATAGCTAAATAAAACTATTTCATCTCATAACTTCCAATTTAATATTATAAATAACAATTTACATTCTTTATTCAAATATTTCAAGTTTCTTAATGAAGGAATTGCTTCGTAGTTAATCTATTAAAGCACAACAATTTCTAAATCATTTTGAAATGGACTATAACATCAGTATAAACTCAGAATCCGCTGAATTTCAAAATGCATTTAATCTTTAACGTTCATTTAAGTTGATGTCTTAAGTATCGTGCCATCAAAATACTTTCATTTTATATTCAATTTATGGTAAACAATATAAAAACTGGTTATATATTGATGAAGCTGTATCTAAATAAATATTTAATCAGCTCCTCACATGTTACCCAACACTGTAATGAATGCAGCCCAACGTAAATAGTAAACTCCCTTTATAACGTTGAGGTGCGTGAGTATATATTTTATTTATTCCTCGAAAATCAAAACATGAAAAAGCATTGAAGTTTGAATATCTGAATTTACATTTTCTACAATTTTTATATCTGTGGATTATTTAACTTGACTTGATAAATGATTAAAAGAATTTTGAGCAAAAAGAAGTATGCATAGACTGTGACATTTCTGCTAAATTGTATTTGCAGATATCACATATTATAAATTACTTATTAGCTGTTTTTCTTAACAACTATCAGTTAGAATTAATGTAATTTTTGTAAGACCCGAAACAAGTTTTACTTCAAATACATTTCTTTTATATACCCAAAAATAAAAAGAAGTTATACGGGACAGTAGTCTTTGACCATCAGTTATAAGGCATCCTCATTGAATTCATCATCATCGACATCAACTAAAGTGGATTTCATTGTTAATAATGATACAAATATTGATTATAAGATATTATGTGCAGCTTGGTAATTTAAAAACTTATAGTATCGCTAAATCACTGGGCTGATTTAAATGGTGGTACTAAATTGATAGTATCTATAATGGAAATACTTTAAATTTCGAAACATCATATTGATTACAAAAAAAAAAAAATGCCGACTTAATTCATATTTAAACTTGCTATGCTACATATCTACAGAAAATTGTTAGGGGAAAAATAACTAAAATTTCACAATTGTTCTGTCCGCATTATGTTTCAGGCACAATCCAAGTTGTAAAAGATTCAATTCGTTGCAAGTTTAAAAACTCAAAATGACGAAATATCTATTATTGATACAAATATCGATTATGAGATACGACAACTTTGTGATTTTAATCACTTTTCGTTGAATTTGATTAAGAAATTATACAGCTTTCTTATTAGGATTCAACAGTGATCCAATGGGAGATTCAGAAGAAAGATCTGAATCTAGTATTAAATATTTATATCATATCTTGACGATACGTTAAATTTTAAAACTTCACACCGACTTTAAAATATTAAATGTCAACTTAAAGTCACAAAAACTTTGCTGCACTGCATATCTACAGAGATACATTGTAAGATGAAATAAAATTTAAATTGTCCCAATTATTCATTGACATTACATTTTAAGCACAATAAACCTTTAAGACTATGCACATTGTTGTACAGCTTATTTGAAAAAAATAAGATAACTAAATATCAACACATAACTCTATATAAGTTCTAACACCGCTTGTAATTTGGGGCAAATTTGATTAAAATATTGTTTAAGATTTAATTAATAATGGTGTTAAATTGTTTGCATAGTATTATACCGATATTTTTAAGTTTCGAAACTTCATATAAAGTTCAAAATAATAAATGTCAACTTAGATCCAGATTCGAACCGATTACCCTATATACCAGCGAAGAAACGTTTTTGAAAGAAATTGTGATTAAATTTTCACAATTATTAGATCCACATTATATCTTAAGCACAATCCAAGCTGTAAAAAGATTCAATTCATTGTACAGTTTTTACTTGAAATCTAATTTAGCGTCTTAAACAAATGTAGAATAAGACATGAGCTTTCTTAATTAATGCTGGAAATACATCGAACCAGCAGAGTAGTAAGGGTCGATAAAATATTTAATTACATTTTTTTCATTGGATTCCTTTATCAACGGCTGGGATGATAATGCGTTCTTCAAATAACTTTCGCTAAGATTTCCTTTTAATCGAACGAAATAAAAAAAAAAAAAAAATTTTAAGAGGAGTGAAATTAGGTAAACAGAAAGGCGATGAAAAAAATCGTTGAACGTGCAAATGCTTTAATCCAACATTTTTAGCGTAGCAGAAAACGAGTTGTATTGTAGAAAAATATTTTCCTAGACTTCATTGATATAGAATGCTTTAATTAATGATAAAGTTAGTGTTTCACTGGGATAGGATTAATATTTTAATCTAAATTTTCAAGGAGGTTTAATTGAATAATATAAATTATAAATATGTTGCATCTGCTGTGCTTGAACTTACTATATTGATTTGCTAGGCGTTTTTAGCTTAGAAAGAAATGTATATTTATGAAAAAAACATGAATAAGATATTTCTATTATTATTCTTCATAAAAAAAATTATATATAATTGAAAGAGAGTTATTAATGATAAAGTTAGTGTTTTACTGGGATAGGATTAATATTTTAATCTAAATTTTCAAAGAGATTTAATTGAATAATATAAATTATAAATATATTGTATCTGCAGCGCTTGAACTTACTATATCGATTTTGTTAAACTTTTTAGCTTAGAAAAGAATGTACATTTATAAAAAAAAACATAATATCTTTCTATTATTTTTATTTTTCAGAAACAAATTGTATATAATTGAAAGAGAGTTATTATATAAAGTTAAAAAATAATATAAAGAGAGTTATTTGATAAATTTAAAATAAGATAGATAGTTATTAATGATAAAGTTAGTGTTTTACTGGGATAGAATTAATATTTTAATTTTCAAAGAGGTTTAATTGAATAATATAAATTATAAATATGTTGTATCTGTTGCGCTTGAACTTACGATATTGATTTGCTAAACGTTTTTAGCTTAGAAAGGAATGGATATTTATTAAAAAAGCATAAATAAGATCTTTCTATTATTATTCTTCAGAAAAAAAAATATATAATTGAAAGAGAGTTATTAGAAATAACAAAACTAAAGAAAGGTTATTTAAAATTGTATATCACGTCACTTTCTAAATTTGATAAACCATAAAAGCATTTGCAAGTCAACCAAAGAATTAATTAAAATTTTAATAATAAGATATTTCGTACCTAAAGTTTTGAAGCATGTCATAATTGCTTTTTCATAATTACCAATGAGTAATTTTCTAAATTTTAGCCCTCTAGAATAAAAAAAAAATAAAATTTATTTTATAATAAATATTACATATTCAATAAATTCTGCAGAACCTTAATTGATATAAGTACCAATATAAAAGCCATAAATGTTAATGGCAATATTTAATGTATGTAATAATCTAATATGTAATAATTTGTAATGTGTATAATAATTTATTATTTTTAATTAGAGAAACGGAAGCTTAAAAATGTTTTCTATTAAAGATTTTTCAACTTAATAATTATGCGATTTTAGAAAATTAAATCAAACATTTTTCAGAAAAAATTCAATTTAAATTTATGAATGTGAATATTCTTCAGACATTCCTGAATGTCTCCTTTAAAGTTTACGGTTTACCAACTTTTAAACAAAAGTTTGAATTTCTAACCAACTAAAAATATTTTAAGGAAATTAAATCAGTTACTTTGATTACATTACAGAAATCAAGAAACCATTTAAAAATAGCAAAATATTAATTAATTAACATATCCATACGTACAAAGCTTAATAAAATAAATGAAAAGTTTTATGAAATTATATTATCAGAAATACGATGCAGCCGAAACTAATATTGTTAAAGCATTGAATAAATATTTGTTGAGTTATATATTTATTTATCATCTTTGAATATTCTCGCTTATTTTGTTCCTTAGTAAACAAAAGATCTTTTACGAACCTGAATTACTTTAGAACTCGAAATATATCATTATTTCAACAAGTATACTATTACAATTTGAATAAATAAACCAATGGAGCAAAAATAAATATAAGATATAAAGGCACTACATACCCTAAAGTGAATAGTATTTACTCAAAGAACATAGTTAACTTTTATTGTCTGCAAAGCCTATTTCAGTGCTTTTTAAATTTTTATTTCTAGTTAAAATATAAATACTATTGTTTTTTAACTAATCCCCCTGATAATGATCTATGATCTTGAGGTATGTGTTTGCTCCAAAGCATTTTTCATACGTTTTAATATTAATTAAAACGTAAGGATTTTTTTCAATCAAATAAAAGCATTTTATTATATCGCTTGAATAATTAACATAGAAATAATTATTATTTGTAATGTTTTTATAGTTTATATTTATCCTCAGGTATTCTTAAAGAACAAAAATGAAACAACGCAATTGTATTTCCAATTGTAAAAGCAAATTGTTTTTCATTTGTAAGAAAAGTTTTGTAAAAGGTTTGCAATCAAGTTATTTATGACTTTAAATAATGCAGCGTCTTAATAATGTACTATTTTTTTTTACCATTTACAAATAAAATTAATTATAGAAAATCCTTACTTTTCGTGTTTTTATGCGTAATTGTTTTACAAAAATTTAAAATAACTGTTTTCATGATTTCAATAAGTTGTAATAGTTTCATATTAATATAATTTTGAACAAACAAACATAATATTTAGTACATCTATTAATGCCATAAATTTATAATTATAATATGTAATATTAAAACAATTTCCAGGAAAATTTATGTTTATTAGAAATATAAAGATGATTTTTATATTGTCGATAATTTCGATTTCACTTCAAATTATGTCCTTTTTTAGTTACTTTGCAGAACTTAAAAATTCTAATTCTAAGTTAAATTCTTCTTTAAATTCATCTCAGTTTTAATGTGCGTTAAAAATGCTTCAACAATTATTTTAAGGTTAAAATATTCAAATTAGTGCACAAATATAAAATATAAATGAACTGCATGCTCTTGTGAATAGTATTTATTCAAAGAACTCAGTTAGCTTTTATTGCTTACGAAGCCCTATTTCAGTGCTTTTTAAATTTTTCATTTCTATTTAAAATTTAAATACTATTCCTTTTAACTAATCCCATGATAATGATCTATGATCTCGAGATATTTGTTTGCTTGCATGCATTTTTCATACATCTTAATATTAATTAAAACGTAAGGATTTTTTTTTTTAATCAAATCAAAGAATTTTATTATATCGCTTCAACGAGTCGATGAAAAACTGTGCTTCATTTTCTCCAATAGAGGGGAATAATTAACAAAGAAATAATTATTATTTGAGATATTTTTATAGTTTATAGTTATCCTCAGGTATTCTTAAAGAAAAAAAAAGGAAACAATGCAATTGTATTTTCAATTGTAAAAGCAGATTGTTTTTCATTTGTAAGAAAAGTATTGTAAAGGTTTGCAATCAAGTTATTTGTGACTTTAAATAATGCTTTTTGACTTTTAATAATGTACTATTTTTTTATCATTTACGAATAAAATTAATTATAGAAAATCTTTGCTTGAAATGGACTTTCATGTTTTTATTCATAATTTTTTCACAGAAATTTAAAATAATTGTTTTCCTGATTTTAATAAATTGTATTAGTTTCATATGAACTTAATTTTGAAAACATATAATTAGTAGACATAGTAGATATATAATAGACATATTAATTTTTAATACATCTATTAATGCTAAAAGTGTATCATTATAATATTGAAACAATTTTTAAGAAAATGTATGGGTATTAAAAATATAAAGACGATTTTATATTATCGCTTTAACTTCAAATTATGTGATTTATTTTTTTTGTTACTTTTAGTTTCAGAACTAAATAAATCTTAAAATTCATCTGAATTTTGATTTGTGTTAAAAATAACTGAACAATTATTTTAAAGTTAAACTATTCAAAATAGTGCAAAAATTTGAATTAGTGTTCAAATGAAAATAGTTTTAAATTGTCAAGCTTTTATGTTTACAACTAATTTTTGAATTCTGTCTAAAAAGCTATCTACTAACTATGTTCTTTTATATTTACTGTTATAAAAATATACTTTATTTTCTTAAGTATAGTTTTTATATAAGCATAAAATTTATTTTTTACATTCTAAATTCTTTTTTATTATGTATACAAATATTTTTATTTTACCGTAAAGCGAAAATGTAATATTTGTGTATAGTTCATGTTGTCAATCTTTTTATATGGCTGACATCAATTATAAATAAATACAAGAAAAGCTATATTTTTAAAAAATTAAAAGCATTTAAAAATTTATTTTAGAATAAATTTTACATAGATATTTTTTTTTAGCTTCAAATTTATTTAATATATTTATTGTTTGGAAATAATGCCGACTTTTTTTCTATGAGTTATTGTTATAAATAAATCTACATGAAAAACTGGTTCATTATGCTATATTGACAAAGAAATATATTATGGAAGAAATGTGTTATTATATGCACTCTTATTTTTGTTTTCCTGTTTTTGTATTTTCCTTTTCATTTTCATTTTTTTTTTTTTTTTGTATTTTCCTTTCTATTTTCATTTTTTGTATTTTCCTTTCTATTTTCATTTTTTTTGTATTTTTATATTTTCCTTTCTATATTCATTTTAATTCTCTTTGCCATTTTACACTTTATTTCATTTTATATAATTTAATTTTTATTTATTTACTTACTTCGGTTTTTTTTTTTTTTAAATGCTTATTTTATGTGTATTTTGTATGTTATGTTTTAAAGTTATAGTACATTACATTATAATTTTGTTCCTATTGAATATTATTTTCAGTACGGTGTACTCTAAAAATTATTTAATTATCAGGCTTCATATTGATTTTCTTTTTTGAAGCAATTATTTGCAATTTTTTTGAAAAAAATAAAATGTTTTTTGTTTGAGAAAAAAATACTTTGAGGCAATCTGACTAAAAACCAAATTGAAAGAAAATAAACTATTTATTTTGTAAAAGAGTGACACATTAATTACAAATAATTCTAAAATGAATAAATAAAAAATATTACGATAAAGTAATTTTTTTGTTGAACTTTAATTTATTTGTGGCATCAGAAATAATTGTTAAGCTAAACAATGTTTATACTTATTGTTATAGAAAGTTGTTTTTGGCTATTCAAATGCATATATATAGGGATGGATAGGTCAAAAGAAGATAACCAATATAGTATTATGAAGCGTGCTTTTGTGACCAAGTAATAAAAAATTATCTAATTTTAAGCCTTCATATTTTCTTTTTTGAAGCATTATTTACAATTTTTTTGAAAAATAAAATTGTTTTTAAAATAATCAATGCTAGAGAAGAAAACTATTTTAAGCCAATGTGATTACGAATCAAATTGGAAGAAAATAAACTATTTATTTTGTAAAAGAGTGGCAAATTAATTAAAAATCTTTCTAAAATGAATAAATAAAAAAAATATTACGATAAAGTAATTTTTTTTGTTAACCTTTAATTTATTTGTGGCATCAGAAATAATTGTTAAGCCAAACAATGTTTATACTTATTGTTATAGAAAGTTGTTTTTTGGCTATTCAAATGCATACATATAGGGATGGATAGGCCAAAAGAAGATAACCAATATAATATTATCATGAAGCGTGCTTTCGTGACCATGTAATAAAAATATTATTTAATTATTAGGCTTCATATTTAAGTTTTGAAGCATTATTTACATTTTTTTTTTTTGAAAAATAAAATGTTTTTTAATAATCAATGCTAGAGAAAAACTATTTTAAGGCAATCTGATTGCTAGCCAAACTGGAAAGAAAATAAATTATTTATTTTGTAAAAAGTGACAAATTAATTACAAATCACTCTAAAATGAATAAATAAAAAAAAATAATACGATAAAGTAATTTTTTTTTGTTAACTTTTAATTTATTTGTGGCATCAAAATAATTGTTAAGCCAAACAATATTTATACTTATTGTTATAGAAAGTTGTTTTTTGGCTATTCAAAAGCATACATATATAGGGATGGATAGGTCAAAGAAGATAACCAGTATAGTATTATCATGAAGCGTGCTTTCGTGACCATGTAATAATGAAGATTTTTTGGCTTTCTTCCAAGTTAAGAGAGAAAAGCTTTTTTTTTTTTTAAAGAGGAAGATCAAATTTCGTATGCAGCCTTTAATTTAAACATTAACGAATGGATTTTTTTCTTTTGAATAAAGGTTCGCTCAACCATCTTGGAAAGTTTGAAATTAAAGAGTTCAAGAAATCGAAATGATTAAAAGAGTTGAAATCCTTTCACTGATTTAAAAAAATCGTTAAGGAGGAAGTAGGATTTTTAAACTTCAACAAAGGTATTCTTTTTCTTGAATTTTATTTGTATGTATGCATAGGAAGAACGATGTTTTTTGTCGGCGTTCTCCTTTCCTGTTGTGGGAATATGGACATGCTGCTTCAATATGAACATATAAAATTGAAATTAAAATATTGGAGTTTCTGCTTTTGGTTACAAAGCAGCTTTAGAAAAGATTTATTGAGTATAAAAGATTTTTTTTTATTTTCCATAAATTGCTATCATATTTCTTAATAATTGATGCGTAAAAATTTTGTTGCGCATAAAATTCTTTTTTTATTTTTTTTTTTTCATGTGTGTATGTTTAATCTTCAAAATTTTAATGATGTTATATATAGATGAACCGAAAATTCATATTTTTCCAAATTTTAAAACTAATTAAGTTGTTTAGAAAAAGTGATTTTTAATTTTTAGAGAAAAATTCCAAGATAAAAAATTCTTCAAAACTAAAATCGTTATAGTAATAGTAAAAGCTGTGTTTATTTAATTAAGGAAATTTATAAATAAATCTATTTAAAAACACAAAGAAGGGAATTAATTATTAGCTAGAAATTTCTAATCAGGAAGTTTCAACAAGTTTTTTTTTATGTTTCAGTGTTATATTATTTTTGAATGTAAGTTAAAAGAAAGCACAAATTATAAATTTATAAATATATAATTAGCAACGTTGTAATAATACACATTTTTTTTTTTATTATATTAAAAAAATATTATGAATAAATCTATAACTTGTGAACAGGAAACATGACTGGCACATAAATAAAAATATAATTTGTTAAAACTTAGTCAAATAACAACTTAAAAATTTATAATTTGAGAAATTTTCGCGATCTTTTATGTTTCAGTGTTATATTACTGATTTGTAATATATTTTTAATATAAATGATTTCAGAGAAGAAAATAAATATAAATATTGCAAACATATATCGTCATAATAGATGTAAAAATATTGTTAATTTATTATGATCGATCATAAAATAATAGATTTATTGTGAAAGCGATGCATGACTAAGACAGGAAAATTTGTTAAAAAATATATAATTTATTATAATCGATAAAAATATTATAAATTTATTATGAACGATCAAAGTATAGTTAATTTATTATGATCGATCATAAAATAATAGATTTATTGTGAAAGCTATACATGACTAAGGCAGGAAAATTTTAATTAAATTTTAATTAAGAAAATTTAATTACTAATTTAAATTATTTAAAATTTTAATTAAGTTAATTTTATGGTTAAGAAATTATAATGTGGAACTTTCAATGATTTTTATAACTTAAATTTCTTTTTATTGTTTAGTAAAAGATTTTTAGAAAGTGAACTTAACTCTTCGTATGTAAGAAATATAAATATTTAAATGAGGATATAATTTCTATTTGAACACAAAAAATACAATTTTAAATGTCCACAAATAAAAAGATAACTTTTATAAAAACATTTTGATGGATATTATTTTGTCTCTTGTTTTATTTAAGTATTAGAAAAAACATTCATTTTAATATATAAAATTTATAGCTGTTAAAATTAATTAGATCATAAAAACAAACGTTGAAACCAATTCCTAAGCACACATTATATTAAAAAGTAGCATAAAAGCCTTTAATGGAATAATGATAAGTAATAAGTCACGTTAACGCTGAATAAAAGTAAATATATTGTAGCAAATTAATCTGTTTTAACTGAATGAAAAGAAATATGAGGAGAAAGTTGTCTCATCAATCATACAATCTTCTTCACATTTACCTCTAAATTATATTCTCTTAGTCCTTTTATCCAAACATGATAAAATTTCATTATTTTTTTTAATACAATGAAACTTATTGCCCGTTATTTGAAAAGTAATAAATATTAAATTTTTCTTAGTGTTGATAACATGACTTTAGTAAAGTTAATAATATAAATTTAAATAATCTAATATATTAATGAAAATAAATTAATAAACTTAAACATTCTACAAATAACTTTTTTTCACATAAATACTTATTAAAGTTTTTTTTTTTTTTAATTTAAAAGGTTTTGATGAAATAAAATAAGCATTCATGCTGTATAAAAGTAAATATACTGTTACAAATTATCCTGCTTTAACTGAATGTGGAACATATAAGAAAAAGTTGTCTCATCAACCATATTATCTTTCTTCAGATTTTCTTCTAAATTACATTCTCTTAGTCCTTTTATCCAAACATAATAGAATTTCATTCATTCTTTAATACAATGAAACTATTGCCATTTATTTGAAAAGCAATAAAAATTAAATATTCCTTAGTTTATTAGTGTTGATAAAAGGAATTTATTTAAATTAATAATATAAATTTAAATAATCTAATATATTACTGAAAATAAATTAACGAACTTAAACAAAAATTAACTACAATTCAAACATTCTGTAAATAATGCTTTTTCACATAAATACTCATTAAAGTGTTTTTTTTTTAAATTTAAAAGGTATTTGATGAAATAAAATAAGCATTCAAGCTGCATAGAAATGAATATGCTGTAACAAATTATTGTATTTTAGCAGAATGTTAAATATCTGAAAAAAATTTATCTCATCAACCATAATATCTTTATTCACATTTTCCTCTAAATTACATTCTTAGTCCTTTTATCTAAACATGATAGAATTTAAATCTTTTGAAAAGTAATAAAAATTAAATTTTTTTTTACTTTATTGGTGTTGATAAAATGAATTTAGTTAAATTGCTAACATAAATTTAAATAATCTGATATATTAATGTATTTAAATTAATAAACTTAAACAGAAATTAACTAAAACTCAAACATTTTACAAATAATTTTTTTCACATAAATACTCATTAAAAATTTTTTCTAAATTGAAAAGGTTTTGATGAAATAAAATAAGCATTCATGCTGTACAAAAGTAAATATACTGTAACAAATTATTCTGTTTTAACTGAATGTTAAACATATGAGAAAAAGTTGTCTTAGCAACCATATTATCTTTCTTCACATTTTCTCATCTTAGTCTTTAACTCCTCCCCAGAAAAATTAAATTTTAATCTTTTTTAAATAAGATGAAAGCAATTTTTGCTTTATTCGAAAAGTAATGAATGTTAAAATTTCTCAAATTAGTACGCATGATAAATTAATTTAATTAAGTTAATAAAATAAATATGAATAATAATAATGTGAAAGACTAAATAATTTAAATCAATAAAAAAATTAATTAAGAGATCGTTTTGCCAAGTATTTCTTTTTAAATAAATTATGAATTATAATTTTAGTTTTTTAAGTAAAATATATTTTGATGAAATGTAATAAATGACTTTATTAATAATTTTTTTAATTTTTAATATCGTCTTTTTAAAAGTATTGGAGCAAATTAATACAGTTAAATGACTTTCAAAAAATGAATTGCGAAAAATTCTTAAAGTATTATAAGTAAGAATATTAATAATTTATTGATTACTTAAAAGATATGAATAATTTTTAAGAACATTTAAGTAAGTTAAATGTTGAAATAAAATAATTTACTCAAAATATGAAAAACTTAATTAATTTACAATAGTTATTTTTATTTATCCTATTTTAATGATGCTTATTTAAATTTTCCAGTAAATGAAAAGCACAGCATCTAATACTATATATTCCCTTTTAAGTTGCTTTTTTTCAGTTTTCGATTTATAACATATAAAATATATTAATGTATATTAATTATAGTAAGTAATAGTAAGTAGAAGTACATATCTTTAAGTAAAAATTTACTGTTGAAATACACTAATATTGAAAATTGTTAAAATAAAAGAATAATATGCTTCATCTTAGTATAAAAAAATTAAACAAAATATTGAAAGCTGAAAAAAAAATTCAAGAATTATTTAATACCTTCTTATTAGTTTTTTAAATATACCGATTTTAAGTTATCTTTATGTGATTTTTAATATACCGTACAATAAATACCATACAGTAAAAATGTTTGAATGGTTAAATGAATATTACTATCAAGTTGCTAAATTTTATCTTACAGGGATAAATCTAATGTTTTTTTATTCTACCAAATCTTTTTTTTTTTAAAAATAGTACAATACAAAAATTTAACTAAATAGAACATTTTGTTTTGAAAAATGAAACATAACTAAAAGGAATTAGTTGTCTTCAAAAAAAATGCCGTGCACTAATCCGTAAGAACCATATTTTTCCACGGAGATTTATGAATTATAACTAATTTCTTTTGAAAAAGATATCTATTTTAAAAATATGACCGTTATTTGCAATTTCTTTTTAATATTTAAGTTTTTTACTATTAAACAAATCGTATTATAATGGTGCAAAGTTTCAATTATCATACTATTGTTCAAAACCTTTTGAAGTTGAATTTAAAAAAATTTTGTAAGATCAGTTTGCATCGAAAAAAATACTAAAAATAAATTTAGTACTGCTAAAAAAATTAAGTAGACGATTTTGTATAAATACTTTTTTTCCGATAAGAGTTTCATATTATATTTAATACTTTTTTAAATAATTCTCCTTTTAAAAAAGCAGCCCTTTAATTAATTGAAAACTTACTGTGATTAAAAAAAAATTTTAATGGTTACAAAAAAATTAAGTTTCATGTTCAGAAATTTTCTTTTCCTTAAATAAGTTTTCATTATTATTGGTGTTTCAAATTTTTAAAACAAAATACTGCAAAAATCCAACGAAAGGAGAACAGCTTGTATTTTAAGTATAAAAATAAATAAAATTATTTTATTCGTTTCTAAAAAAAAAAAAGCACATTATTTTGTACTATTATATTTACACAGAAACTTTTCTAATCACGCTTGATTATTTTTAATAATTCTCCTTTTTAAAAATATAGCCGTCCTTTAATTATATAAAAATTTATTTTGATTTAAATTTTTTTTAAATGGTTTTTTAAATGGTTAAATAAAATTAAAGTTTTCGTTTGCAAAATTTTCTTTCCCATCAATAAGTCTTCATTATTAATATTTTTTTCAAATTTTATAAAACAAAATATTGCAAAAAACCAACGAAATAATAGCAGCTTGTATATTAAGTATAAAAATAAGTAAAATGACTTTATTCGTTTCTAGTGAAATAAATTTCATTATTTTATGTGAATATAAATTCGATTATTTTGTGTGAATATGAATTCCATTATTTTGTACGAATACATTTGCATAGAAACTTTTTAAATCACGTTTGATTATTTTTAAAATTTATTTCTGTTCAAAAAATATGCCCACTTTTAAATTATTTTAATATAAAAATATTATGTTTAAAAAAGATTAAATAAATGTAACAGTTAATTATTATGGCATTATTTCAAAATCTTATTAAAATTTATTTTTTTCAGAAACTCGACTAAATTAAAAAGGATTGTGGGTAAAGCAAAAAAATAATTTAAATGAATTTATTCATTTTCAAAATGTGAAATACAATATCCTGTATCAATCCTTTTTTTGCGATAAATATTTTTAACCACTCTTATTACTTTTAAAAAAATTATTTCCGTTTTAGAAATATGTTTGCTCTTTATCGCTTCAAGTTTCCTTCCCTATTTAAAACTTTCTAAGTTTTTAAATATTGCAAATATTTACTCAAACTCAAAATTTTTTTTTTAATTTCACCAAACAATTAAAAAAAAAGAATTACGTTGTGTTTCTTAAAAGGAATATGACCACAACTCACTTTGAGAGCTGGACCGTAACTCTCTCAATATCATATATCCCGAAACTGAATTGTATTCTATAACTTTCTAAATTTTTAAATATTTCAAATATTCACTCAAAAAACAGTTTTTTAAAATTTCGCGAAACAATTAAAAAAAACGAAATACGTTATGTTTTTTAAAAGAAAATGACCGCAACTCTCTCAACATCATATATCCCGAAACTGAATTATATTCTATAACTTTCTAAGTTTTTAAATATTTCAATATTCACTCAAAATCATTATTTTTTTAATTTCACCAAACAATTAAATAAAAGACATACGTTATGTTTTATAAAAGAAACATGATCGCAACTCTCTCAACATCATATATCCCGAAACTGAATTATATTCTATAACTTCCTAAGTTTTTAAATATTTCAAATATATACTCAAAAACAGTTTTTTAAAATTTCGCGAAACAATTAAAAAACCGAAATACGTTATGTTTTTTAAAAGAAAATGACCGCAACTCTCTCAACATCATATATCCGAAATCGAATTATATTTATAACTTTCTAAGTTTTTAAATATTTCAAATATTCACTCAAACTCAGTTTTTTTTTTAATTTCACCAAACAATGAAAAAAAAAAAAAAAACGAAATACGCTAAGTTTTTTAAAAGAAACATGACCGCAACTCTCTTTGAGAGCTGGACCGTAACTCTCCCAACACCATATATCCCGAAACCGAATTATACTATATTCCATAACTCCGGGAACAAAATTTAACAATCAATAAAAATAGTTTGTGATCACTTAAGTTGTTCAGACCCCATCTTATTTGGGAACCCCCTTTCTTTTTGTATGTCTGCAAACTGACAAAGAACTGCCGAAGTCGCATTTGTAGAGTAACCGTAAATAGGAAAAAAGCGCACCTACCTTGGAGGAGGAAGAGTAACGTAGGCCACATGGTCTTTAAGCAAAGAGCGAAATTCTCAATCAGCCATACACCACGATCTCGAAAAACGCTTGCAGCGCCGCTTACAAACTTTCACCCCAACTTCGCAGCTCCCAATGCGTGGGAAATAGCATGCTTACCACACCTCCCCATACCATTTGTATCTCTTAGATAACAGCCCAACGTGCAAAAGAATTCCTTGCAGAAAAGTGCACAATTTCTTAATTCTTTGTCTACTTCTTTAGACGGAATCGTATTTGATTTTATGGTAATTTCTTTCAAAGTTGGACTTTTTTTTTTTTTCTTCTTCTTGCAGAGTTGAAAAAGGTTTCGATAAATTTTTGTTAAAGAAAACAGTTTATTCTTTTACTTACCCCTATTAGGTGCTTACAAAGGTTTACTGGATTGCAAATAAATGGGAAAAACGATGGATTGATCGGGTCTCTCTCTCTCTCTCTCTTTTCACCGGGCTTTAAAAAGAAAGCTCACTCGTATATCGTTTTTTCGTAGTTAATGCATGGTACGATGCATCTTTGTTGTTTTTATTATTAAAAAAATTAACTCTATTAAGTATACAAACTCTATTGTAAGCTTGATTTCGTTGTTTTAATAAGAAAGGAATTTCTATGGAAGGAAAAGGAATCATTTGTAATTCTAATGAAAAGTATATTACATTATCTAATGTTTGTAAGAAATAGCTAAAAAAATATCTAAAATTTCCTAAGTTGACTGTTAGAAATATTACTATTAATCTAAATTAGTGATAATACTTTACTTACATAACTGATATCAGTATAAAATGATCCACTGAACATTTTATAGGTATTTTAATGCATAATAATGATAATTAAAAAATAATAATAATATAATATAATATAATAATTATATTATTAATATAATGATTAATATATAATTAATATAACACATAATTATGATTTAATATCGTTTTACAGTTTTAAAGGAATTAACATACTATTCCTTAAAATTTACCTTCTTTTTTTTTAATAAAAATAGGTAATAATAAATTCAAATATATAAATAATAAATTCAGTATCGGAAACAGTATCAATATTGATAAACATGGATAGATACCGGTACTGTTAAAATCACTAAAAATGAAGCACTTATATAGCTTTTGAAATAAATCTATCTATCTATATTTGAAAAAGTGACTTAAAAGAAATAAAACTTCTGAAAGAGATGGTAATAATAACAATTTAACTGAGCAATGGCATTCACTACAGAATAGTTTCATTACATTTAATAAATATTTATATAAATAATAATTATTATTAAAATATGAATTACAAAATGTTATGTTAAATTACATTCGATTATTAATTGCATTCAATACTCCAATGAGTTCTTATTTTCTAAATTTCAATGGGTAGAGATAATTTTCGTCCATTTATCGACTTTTAAGTCACTTAGGATACTTTTTAGTTGCATTAATTTTCATGTAGGGTTTCTGATTTCAATGTGTGTAAAAATACAGCCACTTTATCAAAAATATACCGAATAAAGTTTTCTACATTTCTGTCAAAACTAACATTCTACATTTCTAATCAAAATACTCTATATTAGCTGTTTAAAATAATTCTTCCTTATTTTTTATAGTTTATAAATCATTTTATATTCTTTTCATTCCTTTCATTTAGTTAGGAATTGCTTTTATAAACTGTCTAAATACGATCAACTATTTTATGGAAACTTTTTTAAAAAAATATACTGTCTTGTATCATTTTATTGGAAAATGGTTGTTTCAAAAATATACAAATAATTCAACTTTTTCAGGAATGTCTGGCAAAATAAAAACGCTACATCATTAACGAAGTATATCTTTTCTCATAAAACAGCTGTTTATTTTAAAATAAATTTTTTCAACTTATTCCAAAATCAATTGTTGCTTACTCATGAATTGCTTGTCATAGACTTTTGTAAAAGTCTAAGTTCTTTAACAACTTTTCAAAAAACTGACGAAAATTTTCAGGCCATTATTAAAAAAAGACTACAGCACTTAAGTACTAAATTTATTAGTAAAATATTTTTAAATCATACCACTTAATTTAATTTAATATAAAAGAATTTTTTATCAATGCACCAAGAAAACTACTTCATTGTTTTATATAGTGCAGCTCCCATTAACCATTTCTTCATAGCCAAATCTTTTGTGTTTGATGTCATTTTTTTCAATGTCTGTTAAATTATTTATGTTTTAAAACTAATTTCAGAAGATTTTGACTTTATCAGTCACTATTCTTCTTTGATTATATTTCCTGAAATTATTTTTAACTTTATATTCACATTCATTTTTGTTATTTTTGTGACATTCCTGGCTCACTTCACATTCAGATAATTTCCACCTGACTTATTTTCAATAGAAATTCGATATTGGGCAGTCTCCCACCTCCAGATGTAGCTGTATGTAGCAACGTAATATTATTATTAAAATTAAGTTCATAATATTAAAAGAGCAGTTTAAAGTCAAACTGCAAGAATAGGAACAAGGTAATGAAATCGACATTTTTTCAACTTACTCTGATGATTAATTCAAAAGTCATTAGCTTTACTTTTCTAAATCTCTTCAAAGTTATTTGCATTTTCCATGTTCCTAGGAGTTTCTGAAATTGTTGGAATCTTTGTCATGTTAAGGTAAGTGAAAAAGCAATTATCAGGTAAAAGTTCAGTATATGTTGAATTACGATCGTATAAGCATTTAGCAATAGAAAAAACACTTAAACGAAGAACAGAGGCAAGAAAGAAAGACATGCTTACCCAGTACAGCAACTGCAAAACGTACTGGATCTAAATTTCACCTCTCCTTTTATACTAAGGTGATATAAACAAGAGGAAAGAGAATGCATGCTGAGTACTTGCCGACTCTAGAAACAACAATTGTATTTTTAGCACCACTTGCTTTATCTTTAGCAGTTTTTCTTAAGTATATATAAGATTTCCTGAGGACCTATTGTTGGCTGTGTACTATTTTCATTCCTTTTCGAATCCTCCTTTGATTATATCATTTTTGTTCGTCTATCCAAAAAGTATAAAATTTCACAAATGCAAGAATTGGAAATTGGAATTTGGTATAAATATGCATTCACAAATAAACAGTTTAATATTGGTTACACTTCCATTAGCAAAATATATATTTCTCCAATTTTCACTTTTCGATGTCAAAATAGGCTTGAAAAATATATTCAACTCAATAACATATATCTAAAATAGTTTGTAGGTTCAAGTTATTCTTACATAAATAATACTGAATCATTATTTCGCTATATTTTACTGTCTTTTTATCATCATATAGGTAGAGAAAATATAAATCATTAATAAACTTATTGAAGAAAACAAATTTCAAAGTAGTATAATTAACACAATTTTGTATATATAATTAGGTATCTAAATTAAGGACTTTAATTATTGTGGCTTAGTTATTATGGATCGTCCTTAATTATTGTGGTTTTAGTTTTATAGCGTATTTTTTTTGTATCAAATTATTGTTATTAAAATATTCCATAGAATATGAAGTTCTTAAGAAATACCAGAAAGCATTCTAAAATGATAGAAAATAGGAAAATATATAAACACATTTGATAATATATACATATATATATATATATGTAGTAAGAATATATTTTTAATTTACTCCAACCGTTATGAATTTCTCCTTAAACTATAATGAATTTCTCTTTATAAATTATATTTATAACTTTATGAGTTTCGCCTTAAAACTATACTATAATTTCTCCTTATTAATATAGTTAGTGCATCAGGCAACATTAACATTTTTATATTTTAAAAACTTTCCGTAAGTTATATTCCAAAGTCACGCATTTCAAATTCCTCACGTTTACGATTTGTAGACAACTAAAATAAGTTAATTTAACAAATAATCATACCTCATTTATAAATTACAAGGAAATAAAATTTTAGTAAGAAATCATTAGCAAAGAGTTATTTATATACCAGCATTTTATTTTTGTTCGGTATATTAATATTTTTCTCAGTTATTCGCTTTATTCTTGATTTTGCAGCTTAAATATATATTCAACATTAATAATAGTTATAGAATAATATTAATTTTATATATATATTAGTATATATTCATAGTATGTATAATTATAGATATATAAGTATGAATGATGTTGGTACAATTGAAAAATTAGCATTGAATACATATCATAATAATAAGAACTGAATTGGAGAAAAATTTGACAAAATAAATATATTGACCTATTTTCTCATGTTGAAAACAGAAGGTGCTGACAGCTTATTAGCATAATGCGTGACAGGCACATTTAATAGGGCAAGCTGCATAAAGTATGTATTTAAGCAAAGCAAATCAGTTCTGGAATCAAAATATACCTAATACGTCAAGATATGATGAATGATATCAAGATTTATGAATATTACAGATTATCAACTGAATTACAATTAAGAAGTGAAGCTGTATAAATATTAGAAGATTATGCTGATTATCTTTCATCTCCCAAACATATCACGAATGTGCAATTAAAGCTAAAAATTATTGGTCTTTAAAGAATTAATTGCTACTGAAAATTAAATAAATTAAACCATGGAATAGTTCTTAAATAAAAGTACTAACAATGTTTTTAATATTTTTATGCACAGGCTTTTTTTCCATGTTTTTCCATTTTCCATGCACATGCTTTTTTTCCCTTTTAAGATTCAATCTTAAAAGGGAAACATATTATTTAATGACATTTACTTTAATTAGAATTGTGAGAGTTATGTTTCTGATTACTTACTGTAATTATGTCTGAAATAATTAAATCTAAAAAGATAAATATTTATAAATAATATTGCGTATTACGAAAATAGCATAGGTTTTTAAGTTCTCTCCAGAAATGTTGCCAATAGAAAAAAATCATCCAGATTATAACTAATCTATTACAAATATAGTTAATGCAGCAATAATAAAAAATTGTGGTGAAGATATAATTAAAATTTGCTTTTAAGATCTTTCGATTTCTGCGCAGATGTTTTATCTATAGGATTAGTACCAGCACAAAAGCTTCTCTTTTTATTATGTTCTTGAAGTTCTATTGTATTCCTTAAGATACCTGGATAGCTTGCTAAATCAATTTTAAGCGGTTGGATATTTTAATTAATAAAATTCGCAGAATTTTTTCAAACTGCCACAGTTATCAGAAATCGAAATTGCTGAATTTTGCTGTGCGTAAGAGCAAACCAAAACAATTTAAATCAGTTGTTTCCAACGTGAGGCCCACGCCCTATAGGGGGAGGCAATTCGAAAATGGACTTGTCTCCAGAGTTTAGGTTAATAGTACGGACACTCTCAATAGCTACTCGAGTTAGGTAAACGTCCAGTATAAATAACTTCTGTAGCCGTGATTTCATTGTTAAACGTTATAGGTGAACTACAGGGATCTGCTGGGATATCAGTTTCTGCAGTGTTTCGCAGTAACGTTCAGCATCCACTGTTGGTGTTAATTTGAAACAAATATCCATTACGGCAATTTAATGGATGTTAAATTGTTGTAATGGATGTCTCGATGTTTCGATAAGTTTTTAAACATCGAAAAGTTTCGATGTTTTAAAAATATATACATTGTGTATATATAAATTTTATAAAAATGGTATGTAAATTCAATTGGTAATTTTTATTAATTTCAATTTTAGAACCATCAATTTCCAGAAATATTTGTCAAACTAAAATATTATTCATATTATTTATTTAGTTTTTAATTGATCTCATGTTTATTTCATTCAGCCTATAGTGAAATGTGTGAGGCAAGCAAGAAATAAATTCGTCAGTTTTCGGAGGAATATATAAAATTTAATTTCATACTCACTATCCACGATGAAGTCACATTTTTGTTTTTTATGCTAACAATGCTTGACCAACGAATCAATGAAACGAGGTCATCTTGAGGCACATTTCAAGGCGAAACGTATTACTCATATTAATTTAGATTAGAATTATTTTCAAACTTTGAAGAAAATTTTTGAAAAAAAAGAGTAACATTAAAGTCTCTATTTACTGCTCATAATACAACTGTCAATCGTACTCTTAAGGTAGTTATTAAATTTCGTTACTCATCACTAAATCTGGGAAAGTCATACTATAGGGGAAAATTTAATCAAACCATCAATATCAGCCTTTCTTAAAACGATTTTGGAAAAAGATGACAAAAGATTTTAAAGCTATACCACTAATTAACAATACTGCTCAGCAGAAGAAAAGACGAAATGAGTGAGGATATTGAAATACAACTTGTTGAAAAGATGAAAACAAGAAAATTCTCGTTGCAAATGGATGAATCAGTTTTGAAAGACAGTGAAAGCAGTACTTATAACTTACGTAAGATATATTGATAATGGTGATTTTGCTGAAAAATTTTGTTCCGTAAATTATTAGAAAACCCTATTACTTCCTAAGATATATAGTAAGCTAAAATATTACTTAGATGTCAATAATATACCAATGAAAAATATAGCATCTTGTGCTGCAGGTGTCGCTCCTAATATGATGGGAAAGAAAATGGTTGCTTAAAATTGATGAAAAATGATAATCAGAAATGCTTCTAGTGCATTGTGTTATTCACAGGGAAAACTTGATAGCTAAAAACATTTCGCCTGTTTTAAATGGAGTATTATACATAAGTTATAATAGGTATCAATGCTATTTAAGCTAGTGCCAAATGTGAATTTCTCTTCAAGTTATTTTGTGGAAATGAAGACCATGTAAGACTTATACTTCTCATATATGTTTTGAAAATTTACTTAACTGTGTTTTCTCAATAATTTCCTAGTGATTTCTTCCTAAAACCTATCATTCAAGTTTTTTTAGTTAATATTTCAATTTTTGAATGTTAAAAATTATGTATATGATGGAGGGAGGCATAAAAATTTTAGAAATGCTTAGGTGGGGCATAGCACAAAAGGGTTGTGAAACTCACTTAAAGAATCAAAGATCTATGTAGTATAGCTGTTATATTCATAACATACTCGGAAATTCAGCGTTTCGTCCTTTACTGAGGCGAACTGTGTTTTATCAGTATAATGCATTAAAAAAATAGTGACTGTAATTCATTGCTTCGAAATATCCAAGAGATAACTAGAAGTCTTGCAGAAAAAAATTTATATCTGGTTAATTAAACAAACTGCTTGCTATTTGGTGAGATTTCTTTTTGGTCTGGTATCTAAAGAATTTTTTTGAGTTTTTAAATATATATCTTGCTTAAAGCCTTCAACATCATATATCATTAAATTCATTCTTCTTGTTTACTTTATAAATACCAAGAAGAACGAAACTTGCCTTTTATAAAATGTGCTTATTATATGCTAAGATAAAGTTTAATCAAATGGGTAGAAATTGTTGCCTTTTTTACATTTATGAGATATACGAAACAATTTTTCAGTATTTCTTGTGAAATGCCAAAAATGAATGGTATTTAAATAATTATAAGTATAATAATAATTTTTTTTTTTATATTTTTCAAGTTTTATAAGGGATATTTGTATCATTTATTTTCCTAATTGTGATTACGTGGATAAACGTTATCCAATTTTATTTTTCCTGTTTTGTAATTTTTAGTAATAAACAATTGACACTAAAATAAGTTTATCGTTCTAATAATATAAAAATATCATTTCTATAAGTCGAAGTTGCTGCATATGGGTAAAGATACCTCAGTTAAGACTTTCACGAGTGAAGTGGCCTATACTTGTTTACATACGAAGAAAAATATCTACATAACAAGTTCAATTATATTTATATTATTTTGCTATAAATAGCCCAGTAAAGTGAAAAGGGTTGCAAGTGGAAGTAGATTTTCCCTAATAAAAACAGATTCAATTGGCTAGCTCTCTGGCATTTGGTATCACAGACTTGTTTGAATCCTGGCGGTGTCATGGATATTTGTTAGTGGCTCGGAATCCACGTTAAACGGTATGTCCCGGTCTAATTAGCTTAAAGTGTGCAAAAAATGGCCATAGAGTAACAAACCAAACAGATTTTGGAGAAATACTTAATGTAATCATGAATTCTAACGAAATTACGAATATTGTACAAAATTAATAATCAGATTCAATATAAAAATATATTAAAATCATTAATCTTATTATTTTATAAAAACATGCCAATCCAGCTCTAATTTAACTCTATGTTTGTGTTTTTCTAATGAAAGGAAATAACATACAAAAAGATTAGTTTTGAAATAACATATTGATTGATTTTAAAAGTTTTCATTATTTTAAACTTCTAGCATACTGGATGATTGTTAAAATTAATATCACTAGAGAATGAAAAGTAAACGTTGAATGATTAAAAGATGAAATTGTTCAGATTTCCAGATTTTGTCATTATTTAATGTTAGTGATATTTCAAATCCATAAATTCCGCTTCACAATAGCAAATATCAATCTTCCCATAAGATTAATTCAACTTTCTTTCTCATACCGAGATGGAAGCAGAATGATTAAATGCGATTAAATTTGATACGTATCCTGATATTTAAAGACGAATTAAGAAGAAACGCATTTTCTCGGAGGAATACATTTTTTGAGATAGGAAAAACATATATACATCATTTCTTGCGCTAAACAATCACATGAAAGTGTGTATCTTCTTGTCTCGTTCCGGATGTAATTTTTTGCGTGTATGATACAATAGAAGAGTGTATTAAATAGAATGAATGGTCTATTCCTAGGAGTATTTATCCTTTTCTAATCTATTTGCTAGGTCTGCTTCGGTATGCGTCTCAGTAGAAGAAGCATGATTCTTTTTCTGATAGGGGACTTAGATATTGCGATTTAAACATTAATAGCTCTTGCAATCGAAAATAGATAAGATATTCGTCTTCTTTTTTAAAAAATCTGGGAACTTTAATCGAAGGGAGTTTTGCCATAATGCCTTCTTTTTGGCACATTACCATATCTTTCTAGAGAGAGTACGATGCGTTTTTCTACAGAGTTCTTATTTTGAAATTTAGTATATTCTTTCTTTTAAGTAATGTTTTAGGTTTAGTTAAATTTTTGTTTAGGAATATCCTAATTAGTTTTACATCAGATTTTTTTTTATTAAAAACTTACTTGAAATAAAGATTTGTTACGATGAAATATATCTAAAGTATTAGGCGTTTATTAGTTACATTTTGCAATTTGAAAAATGTGTGTATTGGGAATTGTGCAAAATTATTTAGTTAAATTGCTGTATTTTGTTACGGTTAAAATAAATAAATTCATAGAAATGTTCTCTGTTCTCAGTTTTGAAATAAACTCTCCCTTTATAGCATCCTTTTAAAAGTAATTAATTATGTTATCATCCAATAAAATTATTTGAACAATGTAAAATTATATTTTAAACTAATATATCAACTTAAACACCATCTGTTCAAGGTGGGCTTTTGATTCTCTATAAAACTTTCTTTTTTTACTTTGGCTTCAACTCCCTTACACTTCTCGAGTTTGTTCATGAATCCTCTGAAAATGACAACCAATTCCACTTTGGGAGCGCTGTTCCCTGGAATGCTAAGGAGAAGGACAATTCAGATATAACATCCCAGTATTTGCATGCAGTATTAGAGTAAACTTAAAAAATTCCATTTGCCAGTAACCCATAGTCACTTGTCATTCGATCACTATTCCCTACTCACTAGTCCTTCAATGATTAATGTCAGACACTCCAACGTTATCTCCGCTAAATCTACACAATTCTCAAATAAAGATTAAAACGCTGGTTGCCAGAAATCGCGTCGCATAGCATGTGGGTAAGCACATTATACATTTGTTTTAATGTCAGTGGGCCTCGCGTTCGAATCATTGCTACGAACCGCCCATCGAATGGCATTGAGAAGAGAACCTTGCCTTGAGAAGACAAAACTTGGGAGGACTTTAAGGGGTAACAACCCTATATTTACTTGATATATGTGAAAATAAATCGGAAAGTTTCCACAAGGCAACCTGACTATCGACACGAGATACTTTATACTCATTGTCACAAACGTGATCGAATATCCTCATTTCTCAAATCAATGAATACAACAGACACCGCCAGAGGATTCCAACCTAAATCCTCCTGCACCCTACCTGGGCAGGTTACCACTCAGTCACGAGTCCGGTAGGTGCGTATATTGCTGCTGGATTAATAATAGTGGAAGTTTTAACTAAAAGAGGGATTTGGAGATTTGTCTTAAAAAACGATCATAAACAAATAACGATGAAAGTTTAACGGATATTTTCTTCACTACTGATTTCAGGCCATCACCAATAAAGCTATATTACAAAAAAGGAAATAAAAATTATGCACCCCTGGGCGCCGAGGGATATACCGTATCTTTTAATAACATTATAAAAACAATTATAAAAAGAGGAGATTCATTATTTTTACCCTATTTTTTAGAGTTACTCAAAAGATTTCCTTCTGGCAAATGTTAAAGAAATAAAATAGTTTCACATGTTTTTAAATAATATATTATATAAAGAATATTAAGCATGATACTTTGTATCAATCATTCAAATGTATTTTTTTTAACATTACCTTTCTTTATGAAGGTTTTTCGCGAAGTTAACATAATTTGTCCTACACTTACATATAATTAAATCACAACTATGCATTGATTGTTTTTGCGCAAAATTCATAAAATTCAAATAATATTTTGTAATTAGTCATCGTTATCGAACATTTTATAACAATTATTAATTATATCTTTTATGGAATTGAACAAAAGATTATTTTTATGATAAATCTTTTAGAGTAACGTAAAAATTCATACGTAAACATAAAAATGAAATACCGAATTTAAAAAAAAAAAAACTCCAACTGTTTCTTCCTAACCATATTTTAATCACAAAACAAAAATTTGAAGTGCTAATGATCTCTAAAACAATATTGATGCAACATTCAATAGTCATCAAAGCAGAGCTGAAAACTAGCAAAATAGAACTAGCACTTTTTCGTGTCTGCAATATATTTAATAACGAAACACTTCCCCTGTCCTATAAAAAAGTCAAGCCTGACAAAACGAATTTAAATTCAACTCGTCATGTTCAATCACTATCACGTATACACTGGAGTAAACATCATAAATGACGCTTAGCTAAGAAATGCACAAAAGGACTTCGACATATGACTTCAAATTGTAAAACCACATATTTTGAATTACATATCCGAAAGGCTAGTCTTTATTAATAAGGATACACATTTGGATTACATAAAAAAATATTATACAAATAATGTAATAAAGGTAAGATAAACTTACTAAATACGAGTTTTAAAACAAATAAAACATTCCAAAAGATTTAGTCCATGACTTAAATTCACAAACTAACTTTCATTTACATAAGCATACTAATATTATTGAGAATGACTTTATCAGGTAATAAAAAAAAGGGAAACAAGAAATTTCAAATAATTAAAAAAAAAAAATTTATACTCGTACGTTCTTTTTAAGTGTTACACTAAATATATCTTTCAACTTAAGAAATTAGAAAGGCTAAAAAAACTTTTTCAAACAATAAATTAGACAAAAATATGTTAAATATTACAATTCGTATTAATCCTTAAAAAATAAAAGTAAATATTGAATCTCCTCTTAAATATCATTATCATTATGCTACACTGTTTAAGTGAAAAAAAAAAAGAACATTAAGATAAATATAAATATTCTTCAATTCGAAATATAAAATCTATATTTAAATATTCATTTTTTTCTAAGATTTTCGTACTTCTCAAACTTAAATTTTACCCTACTCGTGAACCAGTGGTAAAATGCTCAGCTAGCATGTAGGAAGGATTCAATTTGGATTTGCTGATAGCATCAATTGCAGTCACTATTTTCAGAAATGAGGAAACTCGATGGTGATTGTGTCAACATGTGTAAAGTCCCTCTCAATGATAATCAGGCTGCTTGGTGTGAGTTTCCAATTTTCTCACATGCGACAAGCAAATTCTAGGTAGTTACCCCCTAAAAGGTTCTTCAGCAAATGAATATCCTCCACTCATCGGTTCATCAGTGGGTCATTCGTAGCCTACTCAGGTTGAATATGAGGTCTACTGATGTTCATCAAAAGATCACGTAGATTTTATTTATAATTTGTTTGGTTTTAGTAACATTAGTTGTAAATTCAGTGAACAGATTGTTTAATTACTTGAAAGATCATTAATTGAATAATTTAATACTGGCAAAAAAAATTTATTGTTATTAGTTATCTTCATTCACAATAACAGAGATCAACTTTTTGAATATAATTCCAGAAACTTTTTCCATTTTCTTCGTGTATATAACAGATGAGTAAACACATCTCTTTTCCTCATTCAAATCTTGCCCACTTAACATGTGGATTTTATTTATAATTTGTTTGGTTTTAGTAACATTGATTGTGAATTCAGTTAACAGATTATTTAATTACTTAAAAGATCGTTAATTGAATAATTTAATACTGGCAAAAAAATGTATTGTTATTATTTATCTTCATTAACAATAACAGAAATTCAACATTTTGAATCTATTTCCAGAAACTTTTCATTTTATTTTATTTCCATCTCCTTCGTGTATATAACAGATGAGTAAACGAATATGTCTTCATCATTCAATTCTTGCTCACTTAGCACATGTATTTTATTATTAATTTGTTTGGTTTTGGTAACATTAATCGTGAATTCAGTTAACAGATTGTTTAATTACTTGAAAGATCTTTAATTGAATAATTTAAGGCTGGCAAAATAAATTTATTGTTATTATTTATCGTCATTCACATTAACAAATATTCAACATTTTGAATATATTTCCAGAAACTCTTTCCATTTAATTTTATTTCCATCTTCTTCGTGTATATAACAGATAAGTAAACGGATCTCTCTTCATCATTCAAATCTTTGCTCACTTTAACATTTGTGTCTTCTTTTTTTATGTAAAAGATGCAGTTTCTCCCCCTCTACTGAAATTTAAAACGCATCGATTGAAAATAAACTTTCAAAACTAGCGTATAATTAAGTGGGAAATTTCTGGTTTCTAAAAGCCATATTTCTTAAAATGTTCTCAATACTTGAAGCTTTAAAATAATGAATTGTCTTTCACGAAATTTTCATTCATTTTTAAAACTATTTGTCTAATATATCACTCCTTTTTTCTTCCATTAAATACCATTAGTAAACACTTATGAAATTTTGCATAGAAATAAAGAGAAATACTACTGTGTCCAAAAAGTAAGACCAATTTTAAATTTTAAATTCCCGGGTATTACTGAATTTTAAATTTTTTTTTCTTTTCTAGGTTGCTGGCACTGTCTTTGACACCGAATTTGACTTCAAAATATTCATTAGTGTTTGAATTATACTTGGTTTTGCGAGACGCTAAAACTGATACCGGCCATTTTCGAAATGTCTGAATTAATTGAGCAAAGAACTTGCATTAAATTTTGTTTGTCCAAAAAATTAAAGATTTGGTACTTGCAAACCGTCTATTTACAAAAGAGACCTTGTTTTTGATGTTGGACATTCAAAGGGTCAATTCCATTTTGGGCCTCAAACGCGTCAAATCTCTGCCGAAAACACTGAATGCGCCAGCTAACACTGCATGATTCTTCGTGACGTTTTTGCCCAAAATGAAACCCATATCGTTCCGTATTCAACGTGAATCGCCGCGCGCTTTGAAGACCATCCCTGCCTAATGACTTTTTAGCATGTATTGAGGATTGGAGAAAAGTTGGCATAAGTGCATTGCGTCCGGAGGGGATTACTTTGAAGGCGATGAAATAAATTTGGAAGAATAAATAAAGAGTTTTTGAAAAAAATAATTGGTCTTACTTTTTAGGCACAGTAGTATAGAGATTACTGATTCCTTCAATTCGAAATTACTGACTTCTTATTTAATTAGAAATACCAATTTTAATAAAATTACGTACACGTTTTATTTTTAATGACCATAAATTCCACAAATAAAATTTTTATATATATTTCAAAGAATGTAAATAAAAATCTCAACCTCGTTTTTCAAAATTATCAAGGAAGCTCTCGGTAAAAATTATTTATTTAGCGCAATTTAGATTTTTTTAATTCCATTCTTTTTCAATTCAAATTTTTTAGATCAATTTGGACTGCTTATTATGTTTGATTCTTACCTGTAAGTATTTATATTAGGAAAAAAAAACTCAGATAAATAAGATGTTTTGAAAAAAAAACCTCTGATTTATATGTCACATGACACTATTTGTTAGCACCGAACATTAAAAATGTCAAATGATCGTTAATCATTCTAAGATTCTTTTATTTAAATTCTGAAAACTGAAACCAAAGGAAAAAGGATAGTTGAAAAAGTTTTATTTTTCAAAATCTGCGGGGTTTTTGTTTTAATGATGAAAATAAATTTCCATTTATTAATGTTTTTTTATTTTAATTTCACCAATTTTGATTTTGAACACAATTATTGAAATTAAATTCAGAATAATCTTTTGTAAATAATCCTTTTTTGAGCTTTTGAAAAGATTTTATTTATTTTAATGAATGAAAACTGTGTATCAACTGTGATATTTTAAATCAGAGACGTTTTGGAATTAATATCTGGTGATTTCAAGGGTTTATTAGTTTTCAATTAAACAAAAATCCGCTTTTTGGAAGAAGTATTTAACATAGCTCATTAAAAATTAATTTGTTGATTAATAATTTAATTTAAATCACATAAGTAGATAGAAAAATGATAAAAAATATATCTACATAGCATTATGTTTTTTTTTCTTTTTCTTTCTTTTTTCCTCGTTTGAATGAAAAATATCTATGTTGTAAGAAAAATAATTCTAAAAATTACTACATGAACAACTCTAGAAAGCTTTGTTTTTAATATCTGACTCTCTGTGAAGTAAATATTGTATGTTATAAATTTATGAATATTGCATTTTATATATTGTAATTTATGGAAATTTAAGTGAACATTGTAAGTTACAAATTTATGAATATTTTGTTTCATATATTGTAATTTATATGTAATTTTATTGTAAATGTTATGTAGATATATTTAACTTTGTGCTTAACATCTAACTCTCTGTGAAGTAAATATTGTATGTTACAAATTTATGAATATTGTATTTTATATATTGTAATTTATGAATATTTAAGTGAATATCATATGTTACAAATTTATGCAAATTGTATTTCATATATTGTATTTTATAAATATTTAAGTGAATATTGTTTGTTACAAATTTATAAATATTGTATTTCATATATTGTAATTTATATATTGTGATTTATGAATATTTAAGTTAATATTGTATGCTACAAATGCTAACAAATTTTTATGGATATTGTATTTCATATATTGTATAATTTATGAATATTTAAGTGAATATTGTATGTTACAAATTTATAAATTTATGAAATTGTATTTCATATATTGTAATTTATAAATATTTAAGTGAATATTGTATGTTACAAATTTATAAATATTGTATTTCATATATCGTAATTTATATATTGTGATTTATGAATATTTAAGTGAATATTGTATGTTACGTATTTATAATATTTAAGTGAATATTGTATGTTACAAATTTATAATATTTAAGTGAATATTGTATTTTTGAATATTTGAGTGAATATTGTATTTTACAAATTTATGAAAATGGATTAAAAGTCTTAGAAGCAAAAAAAAGTAAAT
Organism: Caerostris extrusa; assembly: GCA_021605095.1. Classification (NCBI taxonomy): domain Eukaryota; kingdom Metazoa; phylum Arthropoda; class Arachnida; order Araneae; family Araneidae; genus Caerostris; species Caerostris extrusa. The sequence continues at coordinate 36,880 of BPLR01002508.1, forward strand.
GCGCTGTTGTTAGTTATATTTAATAGAAAGAAAATATTTAGCAGTGATTATTTAAAAATTTTCACTTATTGTAAATAATTTGAGATATTCTAGGTAAAATTAATTTATAGATAAATAGCACTATTTTATTCATATAAATTTCTTCTAAAACAAGCTGAATATAGCAAAATAGGATGATTTGATAATTTTTAGTTGTACAAAAAAATTCAAATTATTTTTTTTATGTGATCAATGCATTTTTTTTTTTTTTTTTAAATAATAGTTTGGAATTAATAATTAAGTCTATTCAATTAATTAAACTGCACTAATTTAACTATGATTGTGTGATAAATAAATAAAAAAGCTGAAATTTAAATAATTAATTATGTCTGACTTGAATTTCAAATTTTCTTATTTAAAAAATTAAAATAAAAATAAACTTATTTTTTTTTAGGTTAAAGGAATAAATAACGATTGTTTTGTTTTCACATTTTAATTTAATAAATCCAGTGGGTTCCAACTAATTTTTTTCATTTGAAATAATTAATTACTTTTATTCGAACTTATTTTTTTCTTACATTCGTCTATTTTTCGGCATAAATTTAATCACCAATTATAAAAAATTTCTGAAATTTTTTTTTTTAAAGAATAGATCGTTTCTGCAGAGGAGCTTTGCATATCTTTCCTATTTTGTTAGTCTCACTCCTATTTAAAATAATTTCTTTTAAATTAGATCGCTTTTAATTAAATTTGAAATTAACATGGAAAAAAATTAAGGATTTCATTTTTTAGAATAAATCAGTATTTTCAGCACATTTTTTTCTTTTGTTCTAAACTTATTGTTTAATTAATCGATAAGTGCGAGGAATAAATTTTCATTAACATTTTTAAAGTAATTTTTTTTTTCTCTTCTCAACTTTTTTTAGTGCAAATAGCATACATGAAACTTGAATACAGGCAAAAGGAGTTTGAGAACTACACAATGCTCAATAACATATTTTTATTTGAATGAACATTTATGCAATTAAAAATGAAAAATATTGCTTAGAAAAGCATTCAAAACACAATATAATTTAAATGACAAAGATGTAAGCATTTTTTGTTCATAAAATTTTCTTAATGACAGAGAAGGAGTATTTATGGATAATTTCGTGCAAATACGAGTGCAAAGCTAAAAAATATTTCAAAAAAAGAAAAGCAAACATCTTAAGTAACAAAATAATTTATCAAAAATATTTACATGTTTTCACCTTAATTTTTGATTATATGAAAAAGGAAAGTTTTCAGTGCAAATAGCTGCCACAATAAATTAATCAAATAGGTTTTCGTGGATGAATTATTTATCGAAAAGTGCAACATATAATTTTGAAATTAATCCTGTTTGTCTCATTTTTCTTTTACGCATTGACTTTAAAAGAACACAAAATATTGGTTCGTCATTTCTTACTTTAGTTTAATTTAATTTATTTTTATTATTAATTATTATCTTATTAATTATTCATCTTATTGGTTATCTTATTTATTTATTTATCTTATTAATTATTATTTTTATTTAAACCAGTTTGGATTACAACTCAACTTGTTATTATTTAGCTTTGTATCTCTTTCTTGCTTTACCAGTCCCCCTTCTCTTCTAATTATGAAGGAGTTTCCTCCCATAATTTCTACGTCTGCCAAATTTTAATAAAAATAATTATTTATATTACTTTGTTTCAATGCTTAATAAGATATTTTTAAGTAGAGTTACCATAGAAACAAATAGAACATCACGTATAAAAACACCCAAAAAAAGGGTTTAGGTGTATAATAACGAAAATTAGTAACAAAATGTGTAGTAAAATTATCTTTGATATGAAATTATTTTATTTGAGCTTTGGATCTCTTTCCTCTTTGACTAGTCTCCCTCCCCTTCTAATAATTTCTACGTCTACCAAATTAAAAAAATTATTATTTATATTACGTTTTTTTCGATGCTTAACGATACATTTTCAAGTAGAGCTACCCTGGAAAGAAAGAGAACATCCCATATAAAAGCACCCATAAATGGTTTCGGGGTACAATAACGTAAAAATTAGTAACTAAATATGTAGTAAAATTATTGCAAAAAAATTTATATCCTCAAAATAATCCCCAAAAAAATTGAGCTTTTCATTAAAAAAAAAGTTATATATAATGCGCATTTTATACGTATTGTAAAGAAATGCTTTGAAATGCAAATAAACGTTCATTAAATGTAAATAAATATACAATCTAAAAAGTTTGTGTTTAATATATATCACAATCTCTCTTCCTAATCAGTCAAAAGACTGAAAAATGGTATCGTTATATGTTTGAACAAATCTTATTCTATAAAGAGAAAAACATTAGCTTTTCAATTAAACATAAACTAGAAAATGCATTAGGGTTGAAGAAACAAAGTGTAAAATATATTTGCCTTTTATTGCTATTTTTATTTAAATCTATAACAATAAAACAATAACATAATACTACGTATTGTACAGAATATTTTATTCATTACATTGAAAATAGTATCGTTATTTATCTATAAGAAATATTCGATTAATTGATAATTCCATCTGTGCTTAAATGCTGAAATTCTAACCACATCATTATCTATAAACAAATTATATATATTGTCCTCCAGTTTGCCTCGGTAGTCAAGTTTCATTGATAACCCCCACATGCAATAAACGAATTGTTCTCATCTTACGATAATCAGTGTTCCTGCGATATATGGGAAGGAATATTTTCCCGGGGTTTTTATTGCCATTCCAAGGGAGTTAAAGAAAATAAAACATTCCTTGCGCAAATATTATTTAGCAATAAGGTATCTGTCTTCAAACAAATAGAAGTCTTTCAGAGAAAATATTTGTTGCGATTGTTATTAGGGTAAACACTCTTGCCAGTGAAGTATTGAATGTAGGGTATTAATAAAAGCAATTAAAAAAAAAAGTATAATGTAGATTGATTACGGCTTTCGTTACGAATCATTTTTATGAGGACTTTTTATTAATGAAAATATAAATCTGACCAATAACGGAAGATATCAAGAATAGTCTAAAAAAATATCGAATTTTTCTAAAGTTGAATATGAATGTTTGAAATAGAACAACTCATAAGTTTTGAAATAGAACAATTCATAAGATTTGAAATAGAACAACTCATGAGTTTTGAAATAAAACAACTCATAAGTTTTTGAAATAGAATACTCGTATTTTTATAAGATATTTATTTATTTAATACGGTTAACACACCTTATTCCAACAAATGTTACTTTCAATTCAATTTTCGTATGGAATATTAAGAATTGCTTTAAGTTTCAAACCAATTAATTAGAAAGTTGTTGTGTAAAAAGTTAATTTCAGCATATATTATTTTGTTCTTTTTAGTAAAAGTAAACTTAATAAAATAGCAATATTAATATGACCCCTAGAAAAGGGAATGATAAAATTACGTATAAATAAAATGATCAACAATAGGGCATAAGTAATTTATTTTTTGCTTGCTTTTCAGTATGCATCACTATTACATCACTGCGTTGGTTTGGTATGGGTAGCACAAATGTATGTATTAAAGTCTTATAGAATAGTCAATCCTTTCTGTTTGATTTTCTTCTTATAAATATAGTGTAAAAAGGTTTTTTGAAGCGATAATAGTTAAATGTGCTATAATTTCAGCTAATTTCATGCAAAATATGTACATATACTTTTCCAATTTGCGCATAAATTTTTGCTGAATAAGTATTTATATGTTAATAAATGATCTCGCAATAGAATTGTTCGTTTTTGAATGCATTTAATTTAAATGTTTAAGGATTCTGTCTTATACCATATGTTATTTTCCCTTTTTTATTAACTTTCACATGGTTTTCTAAGCGATTTCAATTATTTCAGAAGAAGTTGCATTGTTATTAAAAGTTTTATTAAGAGAAATTATTTGATTATTTTTAATATTAACCATAATAAAATCATTCAAATTAACACAAACACAATTACAATAGCATATTTTTACACCTCACCAACTTCTAATTTACTTTAAGAGCACATTTTTATAGCTTACTATGGAAAAAAAAAGTTTAAATCCATGATGTAACAATATATTAGTGTAAAATTGCTAGCCATAATTCATTTTATCCACTGATATTTGAAACATTTTTTACAAATAATTTAAGAAGTATAACAATAACATTTTTAACCCTTTATATTACCATCGCTATCAAAGCACATTACTATTCCTCACTCTGAAAAGATTTTTCAGTAATCCCTTCCCATTCATTTTAAGTATTTTCTACTTCGTTTCATGATTCAAGTTTGAATGTCTGCAACTATAAATTGCAAATAATTTGAATAACTCGATGTGCCGGTACTCCGTTAACACATTCTATAAATCTGTATGAAAAATTCAAGTGTTTTCTATTCTTTAGACACTCTCTTCGATTGTCTGTCGTGGTTCTAATGCTGTGTATGGCATGATTTATTCATTAATCTTACGGGTGTGGTCGCTAGACTCACTTCATCAATTTCCATTTCTTCACTTTACTTAAGAATTGTTGCATCTCACGGATTTCTTTCTAACATGACTCACATCGCCAAATATTTGTTTAACTTTGACTAAGAGGATAATAATGGTTATCTTTTGCAGCATATTAGCCGACTAAAATCGTTAAATTTTGCCTCCTGAAATATATTGAGGGAAAATGAAAATTACGATTTTTATTTTTAAAATGAACATTATTTTTTCTTTTCGAAATGCTGATGAATTATTTAATAAAATGAAATAATTTATGCATTAAAAGTATTTTAAGTATATTTACACACACATATCGTTTTTATTTAGTATTTTTAAGTTGGATTGCTTTTAGATTTCAATCACCTTCTAAGCATAATAAATACCCTTTAAAATACTTAATCAATGTTCCCTTCGATATAACATTATTTAATGTTTTTGTTGTTGTGCCTAATCTTCAGTGTCCTGCACTAAGGACGGATATCCCATGAATAATCTACTCATGGATGGAAGGAAAGGGGAAGCTTCTGTTGTGATGGAGTTCCCCAAGTTAGGTAAAAGTCTGACTTGACTCCGTGTCGAGGGAGGGCAGTGCCTGCAGACTAAGAACTTTTAGTGGGTACTCCCCGCATTTTTTATCTTATGAGAGAAACTCCTGAAAACTCCCACCAGATAGTCCGACTAACGAGACTAGATGGTGAACATCCCAAACTCCTCGTTTTTTGAAACAGTGTCTACAACAAAACTGCCAAAGGATTGAACCTCAACCCTAGTGCTCATCAGAGGTGCATATTGCTACTGAGGTACGAATCGGGCATTCTTTAATTTTGTAGGTTATCTATCTAGATATTAACAAAGGTTTTTCCACGTGTAGAATATACATGGATACTTCAGACATTATTTCATATGTTATCACTTTTACCTTAAAAAATGCTAGAACAGAAAAATACTTGAAGAAACTTGATGTATTTTAATAAAATAATACGTATATTAAATATGAAGGAATATACATTGTGTTTTTGAGGATAAAGGGAAAAATGTTTTCTCTACAAGAACCTCATCTTTCATTTTATACTTTGTATTTTCTTTCACTACAAATAGTCCTTAGTGGACATACGTGGAGATTGTTCTGGAAGAATGTTCATTCCTGCATTTGAATAAACTTGAAAACAGCCACAAAAACTCCCACCAGGTAATTTAAATCTAAATGAGTCATTCGCATTCTCTGCCTTAATACTTACGGAGTCTGCTTGTTTGTGATGCTGTAACAAACTCTGCCCACTCATCTCCTAGCAACATATACTAATGAAAGTTTTACTATCGGAGTGGCGTTTGACTTTTCCTTCAATATGTTCATAAATTACGTTGTCAATCATTTTAGAATGTGTCCCTTCAATACTGATTTCGAGTTATCTTTAATATTATGATATTGCTAAAACAAGTCCAGTGTAACATACCATAATATTTTCTATAATTAACTATGCATTAAAATAGCACAGAACGCTATTATCGATATATGAGTACAAGTTTCGGAAGTGAGTTAGAGAATTGTGTAACACAAATATTTTTGGTATAAGTTTTTGAATTTATTTTTAATATAAAAGCTTATTTGTTCACTAAGTCAAACTTCTAAACAACTGAAAAAATTTGAAGGAATTGAGTTAATTTACAGAATAAATAAAAATATGTTTGAAATTAATTCACGTGATTGTTTATTACTGCTAAAAAGATAAAATAAAAGTCTTAAGTAAGAAAATTGTCATATGTTACTAATTAATCACATTTAAAAAAATTTGAAAATTAAATACCAGCTCAAGTTTTTTCAACAAAACAATGAACATGCTAGTGAAATTATTTTTATTGAAATTATAATGCAATGACTTTTTGAATTGTTCTTTGAATTTGACATTAAAGGGAATTGAAATTTTACAATCAAATATAGAAGAATTGATATCGAATAATGAAATATCGTAATTAAAGTGTATATGTTATTGAGCATATTAATATAATTATAGCAAGCAGCATCTTTCTATAACATATAGTATATTTTTACGAAAACACTATGATGATTTTAATAAGTATTTTAAGTATTTTTCTTTCACTTCAAATCATTTTCAAACTCCTTGAAATAAAAGTCAGATAAAACTTTAAAAAAGAAAATGCTCTACTAAATGGTCAATACCATACTAAAAATAAATCTTTTCTTTTTTTTTTTTTTCGAGATTTTTTTTTTTTTCTTCTTCATTATTAAGTTCAATAAAACCAAAAATTAAAAATCCAATAGTTTCTCATTTATGCAAATATCTTTTCTCTAGAAGGTGATAAAACTTTACCAAACTTACTTCTCTCAAAACTTTGATTTTATGTTCAACTGGATCGTTAAATCTTAAAAAAAAATGTGTCAACAAAACATTGAGTTAAGAATATAATATGTGCGTATAAAATCTTATTTGAAAAAGTAAAGATAAAAAAAGACGTTGAATTTTATAATTAGCAATTAGAAAGAATTTATAACTTTATTAAGCATTGCTGTTTTTACCGTCTGTACAGTTTATCAAAAGTGTTTACTTTAGAATAAGGTATTAATATCAATAAAGATATTATTTATTATATCATTTTTAGCTAATTTTAAAAGATATATTTTCCGAATTTTATATTCATGGTTTAATCCTGTTATGAACGCTAAGTAAATGTTATTCTAAATTATATTAAATTTGTCTTTTAATGTTATCTTATCGGAGCTTTTATGTTTTTAATTAAAAACTAGCTAAGATTCTTTTCAGTTAAAATAACTCACTAATTCAGTTGCTCTTCTCTATGAGTACAATTATTATTATGAAATATGATTTTTAAATATTTTGCTTATATTTCAGTATATAATAAAGAAGTATTATGATAATATATAAAATATATTATTAAATATATAGTAATATAGAAAGAATTACAAAGAAATTTAATAAATTTCCAGCTTTAAAATATATTAGAATTTAAATTTTATTGAAAATAAAATAGTATATATATATATATGTATGTATGTATAAAGTGTATATATATATATAAAAAGCGTACAGTATTTCAAAACAGAATTTAATATAATAATAAAACTTTTATTCCTTTTAGTTAAAATAACTCACTGATTCAGTTGCTCTTCACTATGAGTACAATTATTATTATGAAATATGATTTTCAAGTATTTTGCTTATATTTCAGTATATAATAAAGAAGTATTATGATAACATATATAATATATTAGTAAATATATAGTAATATAGAAAGAATTACAAAGAAATTTAATAAATTTCCAGCTTTAAAATATATTAGAATTTAAATTTTATTGAAAATAAAATAGTATATATATATATACTATTATATATATATACGTATGTATGTATAAAAGTGTATATATATATATATATATATATATATATATATAAAGATAAAAAAGCGTACAGTATTTCAAAACAGAATTTAATATAATAATAAAACTTTTATTCCTTTTAGTTAAAAATAACTCACTGATTCAGTTGCTCTTCTTTATGAGTACAATTATTATTATGAAATATGATTTTTAAATATTTTGCTTATATTTCAATATATAATAAGGAAGCATTATGATAATATATGTAATATATAATTAAATATATAGTAATAAAGAAAAGAATTACAACGAAATTTAATAAATTTCCAGCTTTTAAATATATTAGATTTAAATTTTATTGAAAATAAAATAGTGTATATATATATATATATATATATATATATTATTATTATTATTATTATTATTATTATCGTTAGTGTTATTTTCAGGCTAATTAATTTTCTACTAGTTAATTTTCGTTTTATAAACATTTGAATACTTACCCAAGATATGTGGATCTTCAAATAATATCTGCCAATTTTATTCCCATTTGAAGCAACATGAAATGCATTTAATAATTGTTTTTATTTAATATAAAAACGCAGCTATACAAGATTCTCACTGAAATACACATCCTAAAAAAATGTGTTATATATCTATTTTTTCAAATATTTGAATATAAGCCATGTTCAGTTGTTTTTTTTTTTTATTATTATTATTATTATTTTGACTATTGTTTTACTGACTACTGTTGAGAGTTTTTATTTTTTTTTTTTTAATTAATCACTATTGTATTGTTGATTTTTCTACAGACAGAATTCTTTAAATGACTTACAAAATTTTAGTGTATTCAATAAATAAAGCTTTGATTGTAAACAATTATTCGAAAAACGTGATAATTTTAAAATTTATCTAAGGTAATTGTTTTCTTTTATTTTTCAGATAACAATCAAATCAATTGATTAGCAATCAAAAATAAGAATTTTTAAAATATAAGAATGCAATAATTATTTTTATACATATTTTCTTTTATATCCAAATAAATATTAAATTGTAGTTTAAAACCACTTAATACGGTTCAGACAAAAATTGTTTATTTATAAATTCTTCAGCATTATAATTATTTTAAAGAGAGTATGTTAAAGCATCATGTTCCATCTTAGTACTATTTTAAAAATCTATTTATTTATTTTTTGATTTATCGTAATAAAATCACATACTTATGCTTTTCGTTATAAAAATAATATTCATTTGCTATGGTGTATATTTAATATAATTCTTGCCAAATTATGAAATAATATCTTTGTCTAAGCTAATTAAAATTAAAGATATTTCTGACTTCACATTTAGATTTACCATCAATATTTAGAAGCAATTGAAATTTATTACTGTATCTGTATACTGATTGATAACTTAATTATGCTCAAAATATAGTAACAATAACTGCATTCTGGTCTCATTCAGATGTAATAAAGTAGACAATTTCATTACATGCTACATTCTATTTATACCTATTCCACCAATATCTCATGAAATACGCATCTATTCAACACTGAGTAGTCAGGCTCAATGCAAAACACATTTGTTTACTCGTAGGTCCATTAGATCTGTTGACTTTATCAGTGCAAATAGGCTTCACTGAAGGTACATAGACACTTGGGTGATAAAGCTCTGGGTATTGTAATCCTCATTTAGTAGTCAACCAAATACGCAATACACGAATGATTAAACCGAAACCTTATAAAATCACGGAACGTTTATATTGCCAATATAATTGCTACAAAAACCAAGCTTAATTGTGTCGTTCTTTATGAAAGTGCGTAAAAAGTTTTTAACTTGCATATTATCAAAAGAAATACAGTAGTACCTCTACCTGCTTAGTTCCATATCTCTGTCCATAATTCGTACTTTGAAATGTTCTTATTGAGAAACCCTATTCTAAAATTCATCTTATGAAAAATTTATTAATTCTTTCTTAGACCAGAAATAATATTATTCTAGCATAATAAAAACTTAACAATTTTAAATTTATCAAATTTATGGATGACAATGTAATGGACAGAAAATACTGCTACTCTACAAAAAAAAATAATAACTTTACATGTATATTATAGATAAGCTGTTTATTGCTGAGATTTATATGAATTTTATTCATAATATAATAAAAGCTGTATATTACGCATACTACTTTTATTGTGTGTTTTTATTTATAAATAAAATTTTAAATTTCGCAATTTTCTAATAAAAACTAATTTGCATTGATACACCAATATGAAACTATTTTTGATCATTATATAAATTACAAGCAAAATCTTTTATAGATACACTGGATACCAAAAATTAAGAAGTCATAAACATTGCAATTGTAAAAATGAAATTTGGCAAAAATATTATTCAGTGTTTCACAATAGGATTATTTTCTACCATAAAAATACACAGAATGAGAACATCCCAAAAGCCCTTAGGGATCAGCATTCTAAAAAGAATCATAAAAAACTAATATAAAACATACCAAAAGCTTGAGTTCAATGTGTGATCACTCTACCGGCTAAACAGAATCGGCAGCGATGGTCCCTGCACAAAATGAAGATGCTTATTGATTCGGTCGGCAGCAAATCCCATTGCTGCAGCAAAACAATTCGAAGTTTCTGAAGGGTTGTGGACGTCTTGTTAAGTGCAGCAACATATTTCTCTATAGCATTTCAAACATCCTCAATCTGGTTCAAATCCGAAGATCCAATTCATACACATAATAATTTCTTCCGGGAGGTGATTTTCCACCAGTCGAGTTCTGTAGGGTCCAGCACTATCATCTTGTATGATGCGAGGGATATACACAATGCTGGAACCATGCAAACAGCACTCCTAGGTGAAGCCTTCTGTGGGCAGTTAATCAGGATAAAAAGCATTCCAGTGGCTGCTACAAGAGAAGATTTGAAGTAAATTGGTGTAGCATTTCTGAGTCTCCATGCACTTAGCTTCAAATAGAGGCCATCTATGACATTTGTAGCTGTATGTCTTTCTAAAAATAATTCTATGAATTACAGATTAACTCATTTTAACCAAATAGCATATTATAACATAGGATTGAATCTGACTTTTTCTATTCATTAAGTGCTTCTCCATAGTTCTTCAAATAAATGATGTCTCATATTTATATCTAAAACATGCCTATCTTGATATTTCCTTTCGCAATTTCTACTTTTAGAAACTGCAAATGCTTTTAAAGCTTTTTTTCAACCACGTATCCAATGATGTTAAATGACAGCAGGTTTAGTAATTTGTATGTCATATTTAAGATGCAATATCACTTTTATGAATACTGCTTACTTACTTATTTTTTACCGGGTGAAAGCAATTTTTCTTATTTTCTTTAATTTTAGAAAATTATTGTATATAATTTTTTTCCAAATAAAAATTTTAAAAGTATATTTAACAACTCTTTTTTTCTCCTTTATGCTAGAATAAATCTCAAACAAAACTTTCGTTGTTTCTTAAATAGGTTTTGCTGAAAGTTTATTTTTCAATTTGCAGAAACGTTTAATTATTAAAAAAATATTGTTATGATAACATGATGATTATGGAATATTGTGATGCAGACAGCATGTATTTTATATTATTTTATAATCATAATTCCAGACAGCTGAGCCTTAAGATTTTCAATTTTCTCCGTGAATGTTTTATTTTTTCATTTTTGGAGTAGCAACGGATGAATCTTTTCATCTTCTCCAAAGATCCCTTTTAATTTGTAAATCTTTTTTTTTTTTTTTTGTATAAAAGCCATTTTCCTTTCTTTTCTATTAATTGAAAAAGATTGTCAAATTTTAACAAGGAACTTAACACAATTTTTTTAATTAGGGATAAAAGAGCTTGATATATCAACAGTTTTATTATATAATCCAATTTGCTTTTAAAAATTCACATTTTATCCTTTTACCCTTAATCATTGATAATAGTGAAACATTCACTTGATTTGACAACCACTTACTAGCTGTTTTATGCAGTTCATCCCCAACTGTATTATCTTTTTCTTCTTCCATTGGTAACATTTGCTTTTCCTTTTACTGTTCAATTAGTATCTTATTCCATAAATATGAATAATAAACATAATGACATGAACAAATACAATTAAACTAGACATGTTCGCGTAGTTAAACAGTATATGAATTTCATGTTTTATCATTAGAGTGCTTATCTATAGTCTATGTATGTATTATGAGGTACAAAAAATTCTTATCTTTATTTAAAAGATTCTTAAGTCTAAGTACATACGACTATAAGTCATTCCAATAAATTATGCAGAGTCCTAAAAATAATTTAAATATTTATAACTAGGATAAAAATTCAGTGTCCAACAACAGAATTTATGGAATTTATATGACCTAAATCGACTTCAATTCTTTAATCAACATGAAGATAAAATCTTATAGACATTATAAGAGATATCGTAGTCATTATAGGCGATTATCTAAAATTCATCAGATGGAAAGAATGATCTCAATTTTCACATCAGTTATTTTAAATTATGGGTCAGTAACGATGTTATATATAAATCTCAAAAAGTTTCATCTTCCTGTGAAGTTTTGAGGATAATCTATCTCCACTTGCATTAAAGGGGAAAATGGTGGCACTTTTAGTAAATAATATTGTTAAAGATAATATTCTTATTATTTGTCTTAGTTGTTGTTATTTTTATTAGGAACTTTCAAAAATGTTAAACATTGTAATAATTTTTAACACCTAGTTGAATTGAAGAATATCAGGAGAGCTAAATAAAAGACAATCAGCATCTCGTTATATACTTTTATGCAAAATGATAACGAAGAAAACAATATTTAATATTCTATAATTTTGAAATTGGGCCTGAATGGCCGAGTGGCTAGCGCTCTGGCGCTCGGTACCACAGGTTTCGGGTTCGAGTCCCGGCGGTGCCATGGTTGTTTGTAGTGGTTCGGAATCCACTTTAAAAAGTAGGTCCCGGTCTAATAAGATCGTAGAGCGTTACGGGGGCATTGTTACTCCGCGTCCGTAGCTTATCTTCAAGTTACACGCGCCCCCCTGGCTAATGCAAAGTGAGTACGTCTGCGCAGCCCTTGCCTTAAGGCATCCAACACCAAGGTGTCTGTGTTTGCCAGCTGCATTAGAAAGAAAAAAAATAATTTTGAAATTTTCTTCTGTGGTTAAAGATGTGTTCTTCAAACATCCCAGAGACACGATTGTTTAAAGCATTATCTATGCAAATAAAAAAGGTACAAGTCGATTTCACAACAGGTGTGTTTCCCTTGTGAATGACATGGCACCCATTATAAATGATATAACAGAATTACATAAATTAATAAGTATCTTGTACTAAAAAACACTAGCGTAAGAACACGTACTTTCCTTTTAAAATTTGTTGCCGTCAAGTATTAATTTTTCCAAATATATGCATTTTTGAAATTTTTTTGGCCAGTGAATAACAAATTATTTTTGAGATTACAGAAAATGATATACAAATAATGTGCAATATATCAATTATTGAATTCAAATTAAAGTTAGAACAAAATAGGATTTAACTATTTTATTGCAGCAACATTAGCAGTAAAGATTCTGCATGAGACATGGGGATATTTTTTTTTTTTTTTTTAAAAAAGGGGGAGAAAAAATATGTTTTTTGCAAATTTTGCTTTTTTTCCCCTGAAAATACAGCCTATTAACTTTCCCACTCTATATTTTATTTACTGTAACCTCTACCGTTTTTCGCGTTTTATTCCTGCCTTGTAACTTTGATTGCGAATCCTGGAATTCCTTGCTAGTAATTCACTCTAAAGTTCTCGCGAGTTCGCATTCGAATTTTATTTTCTGATAGAATGCTGCACCCTTATTTTGGATTATATTAAATTTACTGTTCTGATAAAATGTTCTCAGCGTAATTAATTTTTTTCAGATTTTTAATAATTAATGTTTTTTAATACATTTTATAAATTAAATAGATTTTATTTTTCTTGTTTAATACTTTGATCTGATTCAGAATAAACATTTTGTTTTCAATGAATGCTTTTTTTCTATTTCTAGAATGAACAATTCTCCATAAGCACATGCATATGAAAAAATACAAAAAACGTTTGACAATAATAATAAGTTAATTTTCAACACAAAAATATGATTTTTCATAATATAAACTATATACGAAAAAATTATAGTAAATATAAAAATCGAAATAAAAGAGATTCCACAAGAAACTTTTCAAAAATATATTCTGCTTGTATAACTAAGACATGAAAATATCATTTACTACACATGAATTTTCATGTGTTTCCCAGTAAGTCCCACCAAAAATCTCAACAAAAAAAAAAATTGAAAATGGATTTATTTCAGATCCGAAAGTCCACATAAGCTACTACGACAAAACTAAAAATGATTAAATACTAGTTGTTTATCAGCTTTGCCCGTGAATTTATTTTTATTATTAAAACATCTTCCGGGTTATTTTTCTATATAACAGGAGAACGAATGTAGTGTAAAATTCAAGCAATTTTAAATGCCAGGTATTTTAAACATATCTGCACAGTATACAAATCATAAAATAAACATTTTTTATTATAATATTATTTACTCAAAGCCTGAATATAAACAAAATTTTTAGTTTCCTCTCCAGATGAAAGAATAAACAAATTCTTGGTGAACCCACCCATGAACGTCCCTTGTGCAAGTAGCATAAAGTTGTCCATAAGGAAAACAAGCAGATCTTAAATTCCCTCTGCAGTACTTAATAGACTGCCCCTGTGACTTATTAATAGTGATAGCGAATGCAAGTCTCACTGGAAATTGCAATATCTTAACATTTAAAGGAGTGATCTGCGGAACCCAAGTGGTATCAGTTTGGTGGATCGAAGTTCCTCAGTAAAATCCCACTTTAAGTAAAGGGCAATATAGTAGCAATCCAGTCGGATCAAGTGGCTTAAGAACTCTGGTGGATGACTGACTACCTTATCAGTATATAATACTGTATCTAAAGATTTGTATTCAGTAACTATGCCTGATAAAAAACAAAACAAATATTTGCTTTGTTATTTCGTGGAAGTCTTCATTTTTAGCTGCAAAGAGTAGCCCTGTCACGCAATAGTTTAAAATGTGATAATTTGAGGAAACAGCCAGGTAGACTGATATACTATTAATTCTGTGACGGACGACATCAGATTACAATAATTGGATAGCAGTTTTTATCTACCAGAAGACTATTACTAATATACCTTCTCCGAACTGCAGTAGTTACAATCAGTTAGTCAAATATTAGTAGAAATTGTCTAATTCACTGACTCGAACAACGCTGCATTCCCGCTATTTAAAGCTATCTCCTACCTCACAACCCTGTATAATCACAATATACTCCCGTTATCTAAAAATTATTATTGTGAAGGGAATAATATTTGGACTAGCTAATTTCCTAGAAGAAAGACCCTCCCTATGTTACTGAACCTACAGTGATGATCTTTCAACTATTTTCTTTTTCAATTCCTTCTATTAACTCACACTCTCCCTATATATATCTTGTTCAAATTTTCAATCGTTAATAAAATTCTTCTTATTCATCCACTCAAGTTCAAATACATTTTTTTTTGAACTTATAGTGGTTGACATCGGGTGTTAATGCAGTTTTTTCAAATATTAATTCAATAATTAAATTTAATTAATTAATTTTAGTTTTTTTAGATTTAAGTTGCATATATCTACCAATAGATGGCGCCATATAAACTTTTAAAAAAATGAATGAGAATTATTTATAAAGGACTTTCTGCTATATAGTGAAAAAAAAAGAAGGAATTGACTTTAAAAATTTGTTTTTACATTACTTGGTTTACATAAGTTAACCTGCAACGCCTTTATTAGCTGTCCTTGCAAATATGACCCCGGTGATGCCCGCTTACAGAATATTCAACACTTTTAAATTCCATTAAAAGAATCAAAGTATTCATGAATATAGCCATCATAGTCTTAAATTTATAACTCACTTTATTTTTCGTATTTCCTATCAAATTCCTATTTCTAACAAACAATCTGATTAAAAATAATTCATTCTAATTTGTTTGAAATTTCGACTTCTTCCACATATGTTTTAGTGAATTTATTAGGAAAAATTATAGTCGCTTAATATACAATACATCACAATCGAAAAATATTACAATCGTAAACTTCAGACATTGAATATTTGAAACTATTAACTTTAATTTAATTAATTTTTTAACAATTTACATTCAATTATAGAAAATATATAATTTTTGAGCCGCTATAGGGCACTCGATAGCAAAATAATTTTTGTTTAATTAAAAAGAATTAATTTGAATATGTTCGTAATTTTTTGGCTAGACACGGCAGGTTAAAGAACAATAACTTAAAGAGAAAAAAAAAAAAGCTAAGTGTCTTTTATGTTACATTGAATACCATATATAATTGAATGCATACAAACATTCATTTATATGTGCAGTTTAAAAACTGCAGAGACAAATCAAAGAAGAAAATGAACAAATAAAAATTCAGGAATTCAGCAAAAAAAAAAAAAAATAAGAAGAAATAAGAAATTAATTACATTATTCTGAAGGAACACGTAACTTCAGGTTATTAAAAACCTGTTTTTTATGTTTTACTACGTCTATATATAAATCTACTTGAGTGTTTTTAATATATAATACTCTCTTTATATAATGATGCCATATTATTTACAATGGAGGAAAAAGCATATTCCGCAATCGAACTCATTCTTTAAAATTAACATCACGTTTTTAACCACTATGCCATAGCGTTGCCCGGCAACATTGATATCATTAATCTTATAAGAATATTTAACATTTCTAAACTGGCTCTCAAAAAAAAAAATTCATGCTTATTATTTTATAATATCCTAGTCATAACCTACACGTAATATAAATTTCATTCACATCGAGGACGGAGAGTTCGTGACCTCCCGATGTAAATAAGTTTTAAATGATGAAATATCTCTTCATAATAGCAGGAATGGTCGTAGAACGGATAAATTGAACTATTATATATGCCCGCAATACGAAATTGTTTGGATAAATTATATTATTATCTATACATATAATTCGAAATGTCTACAGAATCCATAGTACACAATATCCATAGTGCACACAAGGTGCATAGTACACACAATGTCCATAGTACACACAAGGTGCATAGTACACACAAGGTGCATAGTACACACAATGTCCATAGTACACACAATCCATAGTACACATCCAATGTTTACACAATCCAATAATAAAAAGGTAATAGGAATAATAATATTGTTGTAGAATAATAACAATGGGTTGGTAATAATAGAAAGGTAATATTGTTGTAGAATAATAATGGGTTGGTAATAATAGAAAGGGAACTTTGTCATTACATATATCTGTAATAATTAAATCAATTAAATGTATGCATCTCGAATCGAAATTTAATAATTTTTTTTTCTTTCTATATCTATATTTGCAAATATAAGGGAAAAAAAGGAAAAGGGGAGACATAAAAAGGAAATTCCACTATCCTTTTATATACACGATAAAAAAAATGCATTGAACTACTTTTAAACTCCCTTTCAAACACCCGACAAAAATTATCAAAGCAAGCTCTATAAACTTGTAAAATATGTATAAGCTCAACTGAAAAAAAACTTTCTATTGAGCTCTCTAACTACACATATCGCCTCTTCCCCAAAAGAGCGTATAAAATCCAATGCCTTTGTTGCATCAACCTTTCCCTCCACCGCTGATCTCATTTCAGTAAAACTCGGTTTTGTGGAACGGAGATAAAAAAGATTTTCAAAATATCCTAAATGTTTGGTTAGTGAGAATGGATTTACTTTTGAAGAAAAATATTCTTACCGCACTGCAAAGCAATGATGCTCAAAATTTACCTCTTCAGCAGAAAAAAATGCTTTAAATCTATCTTTAGTATCCGTAAGGAATTTATGGTTTGTTGGAGAGCTGGAAATCAAGTACTTATAAGTCGATGAACTTTATACACACAAAAAGTATCTGGAAGAAGAAAAAAAAAGGTGCGAGTTTAGTTGAATATAATAATACAAAGCTAAATGGCAAAGCTATTTGGAACATATAGTTATAATATTTTTTCTTTTTGGAAAATATAGATCAATAAAATTTTAAATAGAATTTTTAGAAAATAGATTTTTTTCTCGTGATGGTCATTAAAGTCCCCGTTGTCAGTTTTTTATCTCTTAAACCCAGTAATCTTTTGTAAATGGAATAAATAACATATCGAGGTGTTAATGTTATTTTCTATGGAATGAGAAATGTCTTCATTGAATTTTCAAAAAGAAACACTTATATTTGTGTTTACATAAGTTTTCCTGCTTAATTACTCTATTCTTTTTTCTGTTTATTAAGTAACACAATTTAATTCATTAATTAAGGGATAAAGAATAGAAGAACGCAATGATTACTATTAAAAACGTTACAAATAAAAAAACGTAAAATTTAGTTGAACAAAGCTAAAAGCTATGAAGAAATTTTTTGACTTTTCAAATTGCTTTTATCTCATTAAAAAATGTGTTATTAATTTCCTTATAAGTCGATGAACTTTATACACACAAAAGTATCTGGAAGGAAAAAACGTAAGAATTTAGTTGAATCAAAGCTTCTTTGGTTTCTAACATTTAGTTATACTTATTCTACTTTTTTTTTTTTAAGAAAAATATTTAATTCATTAAAAGTCTAAAAACAAGAATTTAAATCAAAATACATCTCAATAGTTCTAAATCTAAACAATCTTAGAATTTTGCTTCACAAATTCACAAAAAAGAAGCTTTCTGCACTTATTAATTGGTTTCCATATTCTTAAATATAAATTTTAATAGATAAACTGAAAATATCAGACTAAACATTATCTTGCACTGTTGTTAATAATAATTATATTCCTTGTTCAATTTTTTGTTAGCATAGTTTACAGCTTCTTTTTCTGTGTATTTTAAGAAAAAGTTCCATTTTGTGATAAAATATGGATGTCTAAATATTACTCATGCAATAATTTCTTTACTGAATGTACCACCCATTTTGTGCTAAATTTAAAACGTGTTCATTGCAGACTTTTTAGATCAATTTTAGTGTTTTTGTTTATTCTTGAATCTATGGAAACCAAAAAAAAATAAAGAGAGATTTTTGTTGTTTGCTAAAAGTATTCTTTAAATTTCAAATAGGACGAATACAGCACTATTACATTTGCTCTATTGATGGCTTTAAAAAATAAATCTTCTTTCTGTGAGTTGTTTTTACAGACGAAAACACTTCATAAAAATAATAATTATATGTAATGTTCGGAGTAATCGAAAACAGAATTAACTACAATAAAAGCTGTTATCAACTAGAATCCAAAAGTAGAAAACTCTCAAAACTTAATAAAGAATATTAGAAAATATAGACTACAACCAAAACATTTCCTTCATTTATTTATTCCTTTTTGAATTCAGATTCTCTTCTTTTTTGAAACTTTTACAAGAATAAAACTTCATTATAAAAATAGATGCGAAATTCGAGAATACCTAAGTAATTAAATAAAACTTTTCTTATTGCAAAGATCTTTTGTAATAAAAATTAAATATTTCATGTTCAGTTAAAAATCTCAAATTTTTGTTGATTGTATTTTTGTAAGTGAGTTGTATTTTGAACTGAATTCAGCAATGCTGCATTAAAATCAATACAGCAAAATAAATTATTTAAATATTACTTTCAGATTTAAAAAATAACATTTCAGGGAAACACATGTGCGATAAAAATAACTTAATTGGCAATTTTACGCAATTTTAAAAATGAATTTAAAAAAATAAACATTGAAAAAGTTCATTTTTTAAAAGGATAAGTTATTTAGTGTAATGGATTATTAATTAATTAAAATTAAATTAAATTAATATAGTTATAATTTAATTGTTAATTTACCAAATAAATTTATAAATAAATTAATATTTTTATAATTTGTTTATTAATTTATTAAAAAATTAATTAATTAATAAAATTTGAAATTTATTAAAAAAATTAATGCATTTATAATCTGTTTATTAATTAATTAATTTCGAGTTAATAAATAAAACTTAAAATTTAAAAAATAAAATTTAATTTAAAAGATGTATTTATTAAATTAAATAGTAAAATTTAATATTTTATATATTATATAGTATTATATTTATATTATATATTTATTTTATGTCTTATTATATTTGTTATTTATTTATTATTTTTTTATTAATTTTATAAATTTTTAATTTTAAATTTTTAATTTAATAATTTATTAAAAAAATAAAAATTACATTTTTTTCTTAAGCTATATGTATTACTTTAATTTATACTTTAATCAAGCTATATTTGTTATCTTAATGTATACATTAATGAAGCTATTCGTGTAAAATTTAATTTACTAAATCAATGAACATAATGTGTTTTGAAAATTAGTATATTTTATTACAATCCTTTACATTCCTTTTTCCCGTTTTAAGAGCTTTAAATTCTAAACAGATTAATAAATCAAGAAAAAGAAGCGATCTTCGAAAATATATTAAACGCATTATGGTGAATATATTTGCGAAAAACTATACTCCATGTTTCCAATAAAAGATAAGTAATTTATTTCCAATAAATCGATAAAGAAAATTTTAAAAGCTGAAAACAGATCCCTTTATTCAAACTAAATCTAAATGCTGTGAATAAAACTTCATTCCCAAAAAACTTATAGATTCTTCTAGCATACATCTGTCATGATAAACCTCAGGAGCTTTAATGACGAAGATATTACTAAAAACTTGGACTATTTTACATCTTATTTAGAGGACACTCAATCACTTGCTAGATTTTTCCCTTCAGTTAAAACTTCTTGTTTTGCTTTGATCTATCTATGCTATCTATAAACTTGACGCTGGATTACCTACAAAGTGTTCCACTTTTTAAACATCTTTACCATTAGCATTGGCACTTTTTTTTTTACATTCGTAAAAAGAGACTTTTGGGAAGAATTTCGTTCTTGTCGATTTGCGTAAGTAATAGGACGGGGCTCGGTTCCCCTTTTTACCGATGTTGATGGATAATACGATCCATAATCGATCTTCAGGGAAATATCATATTCCGTCGCATTTCTTCAAGTAGATTTTAAAAACCTCGCTTAATTTTCTTGAAGAAAGAAAAGGTTTTTGAATCGCTGAAATATTCCTTTAAAAACTCTTAAGCCTTCATGTACGATTTAACATTCGTTGATGAACGTTCAGGAATTAAATGTTTCGAATCAACTGGATTACGGGACTTTACTTTTCGAATTTACTAGTGCAATGCTGTGGTAAAAAGTAAATGTAAACTAATTGAGCAAAAAAATATTTTATATTATTCTGATATTTATTGCAAACATATGTTCTCCATTATACATTTTCTGTTTTTTGTGTTTAACTAGTTCCAAAAATTGTTGACCAAATATATTCGAATAATAATTTTGTTTCTATCCCTTTTTATTTTTTAAAAACTAAACATTTACTAACTTGAAGGTAAAGATTTCGGTTGCTACTAGTTTATCGAGCTTTGCAAACCCAAAAAAATTGTCTATATACTTATTCAAAAGATTGTCTAACAACTGCTAGTTGCGATTCATTTTTGCCAATGTGCACATTTTGCTTAGACTCAAACTCAATACAGACTCAACTTTTAATCCCGAGTGGTTCGAACTAAGTACTCTGGTTTTAAGAGAATTTTCACTTTTATTTATCTCCAGAACTACTGAACAGATTTATTATTAGGTATGAGCAAAGTTAATATAAATTCAAAGTAAAAGTGTAACTACAGATTATTTATGGTACATATATATGCATTAGATCTG